>JAVTVY010030258.1:0-122125 GCA_036873755.1 Hanleya hanleyi | reverse complement strand
ATGACATATGCAACTATACCTGTTTTCATAGAATTACAGGTGAGCTGATTACTAAATAGGCAATACAGTTGGTGGCCAATATCATATACCAAAATGTCATCCAAATATTTCTGCATAAAGGCATGGTAATGTACCCCCTTTACTCCTCACTTACTTTCCCTGATCCCACAGCTATCCTGACGCGTATTCATGGTCTTCCGAACTTCCAAAAATCTGATACGATGGGCATTTGAATTTGAGAGAGAAGGTTGGTCATTTTCTGTGACCTCATGGCTATCCCAGCGAAATTTCACGAGAAAAGAAACTGATCGATTGTAAAATTATAAGATGGAAGTGTGTAATCTAAGTTCCTCTACAGAGGATGGACAGGACTTTCTTCCATTGAAAGTTATTTTCCATGGCCGTGCTATCCTGAAGGATGTTTTCACAAACTTCTAATCCCCCCCAAAAAAATTGGTTCCAGTAGGTGTTAGATGTGGCTTATTTAATCTGTAATCTATAATCAGTGAGCTCCACAACAATTCAAAACATGTGTTGTAAGAGGCTAGACAGTAACATTATAATGAGTAACATTATAATAAGGGCTGATTGACAATGGCATATGTGTTGTGCCTCTTAAACAGCCAGATGTGTATCATATCTGGGAGCTTTGGGTCTGTGAGCTTTTGAACTGTAGCTTTTGAACTTTGGAGGCGAAGCTTGGGGGAACTGGAGCTTGGAACTACGGAGCTGGAACTTGAAACTTGGGAACTTGGAACTAGGGAACTTAGGAAACTTGAAACTTGAACTAGGGTGTCCCAGTTAATAATGAAGATTGGTACTTTCTTTTGGACAGGATATGTGATGCTGAAAAACTCCTTTATGTGTGATACTAATGTAGTTGGCATTGCTTTATCTGGGAATCTAATTTCCATCAGCATTACCGCAAATTAATCCAGGGTAATCCAACAGATTCCCATAAAATTTTATCAATCTTTATATGCTTTGTATTCCAGTGCATTCCCGAAAAGTTAAATGGCAAGAATCTTTATTCCCATAAATTTTGATAAAAAAAAGCATGAAAGTTGATTGATTTTCAAATCCAAAACTATATTATATTCTTTGTAAGTTTACATACTAAAATATAAGAACAAACAAAATTGTGATTGATCAAAAAGTGCTACTTGGCCGACATGTATATTGATATTTCTGAGGAATTTTTAGGGAGGATTTTCTCTTGTAATGGAAATGGAACACCTCAAACCTTAACCATTTTGATTCTTTGAAATAATCATATATCCTAACATTTTGGTTTGGGGTGTCATCTATTTGAAACAAGAAAAATCTTCCCAAGAAATGCCTTAAAAATAGCAAAAAGGGCCTGTTTTGATGAATCATCAATCCATAAATATACAATCGAACATCACAATGTTTGTAATGCTGATAGATCAGTGTGTAAAATTCAAGAAAACTCTTTATGTCCGGGTTTGGATTGATTAAAATATCAGGTTAATCAGCATCACACAAAGGCTTTTTCATCAACTTTAGAAAATTGATAACTGGATAGTCAAGGGGAAGTAATTCCAATTATCTCCCCCTGATTGTGATAAACACCTCTGTGCACACAAAAGCCATAATTAGAGGTCCAGAGCACGAATTCTTAACATCTTTCTGAGGTCCAGAAGTGGGTACTCGGAAAGTTTTTTACTTTTTGAAATGCGTCTCTTATAAGAGAAAGTTTTGTCAATTCTCTATAGGAAATGATGTTCCTAATGTGTTTTTTCTTTAAAAAAGTGTCTTCCAAATGTAGTTTTTTTTCATTGGAAATGCATTTTCAAGTTGTTTAATGTACAACATTGTAGCGAGCGCTCAACAATGTATTGACACTCGTTACATTGTTACAAGTTCATTACAATGTTGCACAATTATATCCTTTTCAATATGTTGGTCCACATATTACAGATTCTGAGAGTATGCGTGTGTGTGTGTATGCTTGTTGTTGCATGAACTATCCAGAACAACGCTACCACATGAAGAGACATCTGGAATATGGAATAGGTCTTTGGATTATGGACGCGGATATTCTTTAATGGACGACGGCTGAATTATGAATGACGGACTAGACGCTTGTAATCCACATTAAAACTGAAATCCACTGCATTTCTTCATTAAACAGCAACGTTCTATTTTCAATATTGTACATGTGTATTGACAGTCTGCCAAAAAGCTCCCAATAGAATATACGGTCAATTGACCAATCCACCCCATTGAATGATCATACCAACACTAGCTGAGCCATTAAACAATGAATGGATGTATGCATTGATTGAACAATAAACTGGATGAAATTACATGAACAATCATTATTTGTCATGAATGACCAATATTAATCAACATTATCAAAATAAATGACTTCAGCAAGAAATTAGAGCACTTGATTTTAATCAGCTACAATGCTGTATGTTCTTTGTGGGAGAGGGAGGAGACAGTGTCATCCACATCTCAAATAATCAGTTTCAGTTCATTTACTACATGACAAATATCATTTGAAATAAATCTGCTGAAATGGACAGCTGCACATACAGGTAACCATGGTAACAGTTAGATCCTGCTCTCATGTTCAAACAGCTACATTTACCCTGTTGTATCTACAGGTATAGGTACATACACTGCATGGTCAAAGACATTTGACAGAACACAGTTTGATATTCACAAGATTCATATAACACAGGTCAGGCTGGCTGCCTCCAATTGGTCATTTTGCAGAATAATTTAGCAGCCTAGAATTTGATATATGAAATACTGCTAACCCTGATTCTGTTCTAGACACAAGCATGGACAAATGTCACCACAGTATTTTTCTATGTCAATCTGGAGAGGTGTATATTAAATACATTTTCCATATCAATCTGGGGAGGTGCAAGTCCTTGTCAGCATTGGGAGGTGTAATACATGTCTATGTCCAGGGAGATATAATACATTTCTCTGTCAATCTGGGGAGGTGGAATACATTTCCATGTCATTTTGAGGAGGTATAATACATCTCCAATCAATATGGGGAGGTGCAATACATGTCTATGTCAACATGGGTAAGTTGAAATGGAGAGACCTCTTGGATTTCTTTCTTTCTTCTTGCTCTCTAGTTGAGCACAGAGATTTAAATGCCGGGATATTGGTGCAATTTGAAACGCAGTAAGTTACATGTGTATAAGAGACGTTACCATAATATTGTAGGGTGAGTGAGTGAATAGAATTTAACGTCGCTTTCCCATAATATTGTAAAGAAAACTAGTGAACATGGTGAAGAGTGATTTAGACATCTTGGAGGTTAGTCTTACTGAACATGTGTACACACTGGTCACTGAATATGCTGAATGGGTCAAATGTCCCTTGCTAACTGCAGTATTATATGAAAGTATAGCAGGGATATGTACATGTAACCTCGCACATTCATTGTCATGGTTACTTAACCTCTTCACCTATCTCTGCCGAGTCCACCTTGATGTACTGACCCAGTGAAATGAGGTCATGGAGGTGGTCTTTATTGGTTAACTGTCTCTTCATTGTGGATGACGGGCATCAGCCATCGTTTTCGTTTTCGACCCACTACGAGAAACCGATTGTCTCCCTTACCCTTCCCCTTACTCCTCAGACCCAGTTTTGTACACTGCTTGTGAATAAGAACTCGCTCATCTATCGTGAACTGTGATGAAAAAGTCATTATGTTTTGATTTGATGAACTAGCATAGTCCATCAGAACTGTTTTCACTTCTATTAAGAAATGTTCAATGCCATGTTCTGCCAGCAGACCAAGACTTTCTGGAGTAATGACCCTCGTGACCGACACTGGTTCTGTGGCACCTTCATCCCCTGCTTCACCAACACCAGCCCCTACAGACTTATTGGTCATCCCTTCATGATGGAGTACAGGTGTCGGTACTGGTAGTTGACTGGCCACTTGTTTTTTACTCACAGTAACAAAACGTCCACGTCCCGTTCCCGGTACGCTAGTCTTCAATCCCAGTTTTCTACACTCATCCTGGATGATGACTCGTTCCTTTCCAGTGAACTGTGTTGAGAAAGTCATTATGTTTTGATTTGATGAACTAGTATAGTCCATCAGAACTGTTTTCACTTTCGATAAGAAATGTTCAATGCCTCGTTCTGCTATCAGATCCAGACTTTCTGGGGTAATGACACTGGTGAACGACACAGGCTTTGTGATGCCTTTATTTTGCTTTTGACTCGCGATAACAAACCATCCAGAAGCAGATCCCTTCATGTTACTCTTTAACCCCAGTTTTCTACACTCATTCTGGATGATCACTCGTTGCCCTCTCGTGAACTCTGATGAGAAAGTCAGATCATTTTGATTTGATGACCTAGCATAGTCCAGCAGAACTGTTTTGACTTTTGGCAAGAAATGTTCAATGCCTGGGCCGAGACTTTCTGGAGTAATGACATTCGGGACAGACACTGGCTCTGCGATGCCTTCCACCCCTCCTTTATCCACACCAGCCCCTACGGTCTCTTCGGAGGCCGCCATTGAATTCACCTTGATATACTGACCTGGAGGAATGAGGTCACATTTACTGGTTGTCCCTTCACTATGGAGGACATGCCGTTGACTGGCCATGTGTTTTCGAGTCACGATAAACCTTCCATGCCCGGATCCCTCCTTTCTACTCTTCAATCCCAGTGTTCTACATTCATTCCTGATGAAGTGTCGTTCCTCTCTTGTGAAGTGTGATGAGAAAGCCAGATTGTTTTGATTCGATGATCTAGCATAGTCCATCAGAACTGCTTTCAATTTTGGCAAGAAATGTTCAATGCCTGGACCGAGATTTTCTGGGGTAATGAGATTCATGACTGGCTCTGCAACATCTCGATCATCTTTTTGACCCATGCCAGCCCCAGCAGTCTCAACAGTTGTCTTCTCAGCATTCACCTTGGAATACTGACCCAGAGGAACGATGTCACAACCATTGGTCATCCCTTCACTATGGAGGACAGGCATCAGTAGTTGACTGGCCATTTGTTTTCGACTCACAATAACAAACCTTCCATGGCCAGATCCCTTCATTCTACTATTCAAATCCAGTTTTCTACACTCATTCTGAACCAGGACTTGTTCCTCCCCTGTGAACTGTGATGAGAATGCCAGATCGTTTTGATTCGACGATCTAACATATTCCATCAGAACTGTTTTCACTCTCGTCAAGACCTGTTTAATGCCTCTTTCTGCCATCAGACCTAGACTTTCAGGAGTAATGACCCTCGTCACTGACACCAGCTCCGCAACGCCTTTATTCCCCTCTTTACCCAAGTCAACCCCTATGGTCTCTCCAGGTTTCTCGTCAGAGTTCACCTTGAAATACTGACCTGGAGGAATGAGGTCATATTCATCAGTTGTCCCGCCACTTTGGATGATATGCATGAGAAGTTGACTGGCTGTCTGTTCTTCACTTATGATAAAACGTCCACACCCAGCTATCTTTATGTTACTCTTCAAATCCAGTTTCCTACACTGCTTATGGATGATGACTCGCTCCTCTCTCGTGAACTGTGATGAGAAAGCTAGGTAGTTTTGAGTGGATGACTTAGCATAGTCCGTCAGAAATTTTTTCACTTTCTTCAAGAAATCGCGTTTGATGCCTGGTCCCTCAATAAACCCAAAACCTGCTCGGTTGAAGGCACCTGTGCTTTTGACTGACACAGGCTCTAAGATACCTTTATTCCCCTCTTTACCTACACCGCCTCCAGTCCAGCCCATTTTTCTAAGCAACTTGTACCCCACATTGTCCTCCGATATAGCCTCATTCACCTTACCTCCCATCAGTTCCTCTCTTGTGACCCCTGCATCCTCACTATCGTTGACACATTTAGTCTGAATGGTCCAGCAGAGGTTGCGTAACTTCTGCAGTGCCTTCTCATATGCCACTAACTTGGCATCGCTCTTTGATCTACCCCAATGCTCCATTATAATGTGACCTTGCAGAAAAATTCTGCATCGAACTCCTGCTTCAACAACTTGAAACACATTTTTCAAATGCATTTTGCTAAAATTGGCGCTTTGATGCAAGATCATCATAGCTTTTGTTCCACGGAAAGGCACAAAAGGCACCTTTGACTCCATCAGAACGAGGTTAGTAAGATCATTGGAAAGGTTTGTTTGAGATTGTTGTTTTCCTGCTTGGACATCATCTCTATTACTCTCGACATCTTCAGAGGCTGATTTGACAAAATCAGTTTCATTGCTCTCAGGTTTATCTGAACACTGTGGTTCAAGTTTCTCAGTGTCTAGTTGAGTCACTTGTGTACGAGGAGCAGTCATTTTCTTGCTTACTTCACCATGAAGTTCTGCCATTTCCTCATTTAACTGTTCCGCCATTTCCTCATTTAATTGTTCTGTCATTTCTTCATTTAACTGTTCTGTCGTTTCCTCGTTTAACGGTTCTGCCATTTCATCATTTAACTCTTCTGCTGTTTCTTTATTATAAAACTGTTCTAAAATTTGTTTGTTTAACTGTCCTGCTGTTACCTTCTCTACATGTAACTCTTCTCCTGTGGTGACTTTGACAGAATCCAACTGGACATTACACACACAAGTGGACTGACACTGGCTATCAATGCAAACTTTGACCTCATTGAGATCCTGATAATTCTCGATCGACGTCTGGAAATTACATTTTCTGGGCAGTGAGATCATGTTTGGATCCTCAAAGTTAAAGCGGAATGGTGTCTCAACTTTATTCTCCCATTTCTGGAAAGCGACATCCGTACTTTTGAACTCGGTAGTCGCTTTGCCAAAAGTAATGATGGATTTCATGTCATCTGAGTAGGAACATGTTGACAGGTTAGAGAAGCTCGCCAAAATAGATGGTTGGGGTCTCCTTATACTATGGGCGGAGGCGGTCACAAAGTTAATCGTCATGGTTTCTCTCCTCTCTGTACATTGTATCTGTATATCTGGGGGAAGTTCCTTAGTTAGTTCCTCCAGGTGTTGCATGATGGAAGCAGGGTAAGTGTTCCCCAGGAATTCATTGTTGATAAAACAACTGGACAACTGAACAAGTCGTAGCAAGGGAAATTTGTGTTTGTGTGTTTCCAAGAAACAGCGGCGCAATCTCCACCATGTTTCACATTCATCTGGACTCCGCAAATCATCAACATCCAAATTCTCATTGTACTTCTCCATATCGGTCTTGGCAATACCTCAAAACCTGAAAGTCAACAAATGTACGGTATTAGCACTTACCAGTACTACACAACAATCAGGATAGTGGTAGCACTACACACAGCTAGTCTGAGCTATACAGTAAGACTCACAAAAGTGTATATAGACATTATCTGCTGGTCAGGAAGGGTGAGTGGATTTTATTTTTAATTCTGTTTTTTGTTCTAACAAGATACCAGTACTGTATATTAATTATTACGTACAAAATGTGTGTTTTGGAACAATCTGGTTAATGTATTGTTAATACGATTTCTAAAATAGAGAAATACATGTGCATGCATATTATTGTTATCCAATTCAAAATCAGAACTGGGTTACCGCTTTCAAAGGCGGAAGAATCGCAGATTCACACATACCAAATGTGCTGACTGTTGAGATGTATATCCTATGGACAGATTTGACTCAGAATCATTTTGACTGTCTGAACAGAGTTCTGCACTGCCAGTGGAAATGAGGCTTTGATGTTAAACATTTCAGTGAAGTCACACTGAAGATTGTGATATCAGGCTAGACCCAGATTTGAAACTGAAATGACATGGAGACTTGGCAGTTTCGGAGCCCCTAACTCCTGGCCAGAGAGACAAGAGACAATTGTGCATCCATGGGTATCTCAAAACCGCCATCTGCCAGCAGGACTTCGATACTTCACTGTTTGCCTCCTAAATTGGCATTCATACAGTTAATTTTTGTGACACTGCAACGGGATATGTCTTGTGAAAGCCAAAGTTGGTCAAATATAATTTTTGTGACACTGCAACGGGATATGTCTTGTGAAAGCCAAAGTTGATCAAATATAATTTTTGTGACACTGCAACGGGATATGTCTTGTGAAAGCCAAAGTTGGGCAAATATAACCAAAGTCCTCAGATTCAAGGGGATGACATATGCAACTATACCTTTTTTCATAGAATTACAGGTGAGCTGATTACTAAATAGGCAATACAGTTGGTGGCCAATATCATATACCAAAATGTTCCCCAAACCTTGCTGAATGTGAATATGACATCCCTTTGAACAAACAATGTAAATTGAGAGATTTTGGTATATATTGGCCACCAACTGTATTGCCTATTTAGTAATCAGATCACTTGTGATTCTATGAAAAAAGGTATAGTTGCATATGTCACCCCCTTAATATATTCAATCTGACCTAATTGGGAGCAAGTCTGGTGGTGGCGAAAGATAAAGCCATACATGTAAACTGAGTCAAATGCATTACATCTAATCCCCTACAATTGCAGCTATTATGGATGGCAACAAAACTTTGTTTAGTTGGATGGTTCCGCGGCTGAGTGACCTACTTTCGAGTAGCCACATGGCGCGCTACAGCATTGCTGAGGTGGGAGAATCGAGGTATTTTAAATAGCTGTTGTGTGCAAGATTAAAGATCTCTTGGACTCGTACATGCGACATTTTCTTCTTTGATGTTACCAGAAGTAATCTGTTTGTCTAGAAATCATTACACTTAAGCTACTTAGAGTGAAAATAAGACTTTTTCATCACTGTTTATCGTGGTGTTGTGGTTGTATACGCATATGTATATGATATAGTTCTAACCACAATAAACAATTGATACAACATTTAATCACCAGAATAAAAATATATTTAAAATAAATATATGATTAGTAGATATTGCCTTGCCACCAACTCCTCAAACGAGCCGTCTGGAGACTTCCCTCGAATTTTGAGGTAATTTTTGACAATCTAATTAAAATTAAATCCTATCTGCTCCCCATTTGGATACTGTCGCTTGTAGGATCTGACAGGCTTGCAGTAACTCGTGTGTTAACCAATCCCGAGAACGCTATATAGTGCTTTGAAGGGAACATTGATGACAAAGAATTTTTGGTTGGCTCAGCCGAATTAGCCGGCTCGCTGACGGGGTGTCTTTTCATGTTGCCGCGATCCCGACATTGTGGCGCCATAATACGGGGTAAATATATGGACTGATCTTTGGTGTAAGCATTGGGGTAAATGGACACAGTGCTCCCCTCCCAGACTGCAAATGGATGAGTCCAGATGCGACCATGATGTCATAATGCTATTAAATATCCATGGTATGGGTGCTCAGAACACCAAATTTCAATTGAAATGCGTAAGATAGCGACATGTATCATTGGGGAGCATTGATAGGATATTAATTTATTAAGATTGAATGTTTGAGTGCCAGCGGCGACCATAAAGTAAATTTTTCATGTGACATGTCATCCAGGTTATGGCTGTCTTCGAGGTCCTCGAGAAGTTTGCGTTTACCCTTGACTTTTCCTTTACTTGAGTCATTATTTGCACCTTTCGGCATGTTTGATTAGCCTGGGCCACGTCCTTTCTCGCCAGTGTTTACGCTCCACTGACCCAGAGCCTCGCTCTGGATATGACCCAGTTTACCTAATATGGCGAGACTGTGGAGTCGTGTATTCCAGGAGGGTCGAGGTGAACAGAGGTGCAATTTTTGTCGCATTTTTCTCATGCACGTGGGATAATTCTTTTGAAATGACTGAAACTGTGTCCCAAATAAATCCGGAAGATTGGTTATATCTGCAACTGATATGGCCAACTTGAGCTACCGGTAGCCCTTGTTGATGTGACCAGGTGATGCTCACCCATTTTCTTAGATACAACGGAAGTAACAGCGGCTCTAAACAAAAGATCGGCTGTTCTGTCAATTACGGTGCCATAATTGCCACCCGTGCACCTGGGGGATTTTTAACCTAGGCCTCAATGCGGCGTAGCAGCTGCCGACCCATTTGCGTACACTTCGCCATCCATAAGACGCAGCATATCACGTAGCAATGGAGCAGATTCCCCACAGATGCCATGGGGGCACTGTAGATTCGATTTTCTCAGCGTTCGTCCGGCATTTAGCTCTGCTGTGGCTAGATAAACCATCTTACAAATATTCTACGATATTAACTTCAGAAAATCTTTGCGAAATAAAGACAAATCTTACCTTAGACGACCAACATCAGTGCAATCCAAACGACGGTAGACTGCGCGTGCAAAAAACGTTCCAAATTTACACGATACCACTTTTTGAAAACAATTGTAACCGTGCGTAAATTTGGAACGTTTTTTGCACGCGCAGTCTACCGTCGTTTGGATTTCACTGATGTTGGTCGTCTAAGGTAAGATTTGTCTTTATTTCGCAAGGATTTTCTGAAGTTAATATCGTAGAATATTTGTAAGATGTTTATCTAGCCACAGCAGAGCTAAATGCTGGACGAACTCTCAGAAAATCAAATCTACAGCGCCCCCATGGCATCTGTGGGGAATCTGCTGACATTGCTACGTGATATGCTGCGTTGAACGGAGTAAGCCCAGTCGAGCGACGTTCAAGGCTAGCAGGTTTTTACTAAAAATCTTAGCTCTAAACTTGAGATAAATTTCTACAACTTGACGAAGGAAAAGATAGTACATCTCTTCAAATTATCATGCTAAAATGGATGCTGAACTATACTTTTTGAAAGTTTTTTCCATTTACTGCTGTGTTAAAATTAAGCTTTTCAGAGGGAGGAAAATCCCCCAGTGACGTCATTGTATCTAACAGAATTGGTACGGAAAACCCAAGCTATCCTCCATAGGTGCTCCTCCACAGTTTCGTAGTAATGGCTCCGGTCTAATTTCATAATATGATAGATTGCCCATGTTCTGCTACATCATAATTCTTCTTGTCTTCTTAATAGCTTATACATGTATCTATAATACCATCCTATTCAGCATTATCAACGCTTCAAACGAGTACGGTACGTACAGTTCGATGGTTGGCTTCGTCTACACGGTGATCAGGATCATGGAGTAAATTTTGTTCTGCCTCAGTTATGCCCCTTGGGTGTGCCTAAAAATCCGGACTCATTTATGGGAAAAAAATCTGACAAAAAACGGGCAGGTTGACCCCCAATTTTTTTGGCCTTTTTAAGTTGAGGCCGGGCCTGGGAACGTGAGTAAGAAGTTTACTTGAAATTGCTCTTACAGATTTTTCTGGAAATTGAGCCGAATTCGACCAGTTTTCGACATTTTAAGGGGTTTTCTAGGAAAAATGAAGCAAGCTTGGAGGGGAATGTTTGAGATTCATTTTTCTATATCATAGCAGTGCTAGGTCTTAAAATAATAGCTAAAGGCCATAGTATACTCGGCCATTTAATGTCAGTTTTCTCGGTTCAGAAATGGCAACGTCCCAGGTAGGTTTCCACATGTAATTAGCAAATACTAGAGCATATCCTATTCATTGTTTATGCCCATGTCGAAGAATTACAAAAGTTTGAACAAATACTGAACATGAAAATGTAACATCCTGCCCTGCATTTGAACAGTGATTGAAAAACCTTGAAATGTGCCTTGTAAATCTCCAAAAATTCATAGATGTTCCCCTGGTGAAAGTGGCATGTTATCTGTACAGCTAAAACCAAAGGCCTTTGCAGAGTAAATAGGAATTACCAGTGATTGCTTATATCAATAGAACAGAAATAAACAATTTGTAATTAATCAGATATGCATTTACTGTTATTCATTATCATGTATAAATAGAAGTTACCCAGTTTTACTCTTTTAATAAATGAATTACATGTTCTTCCTATCTAATCTGCAAGGGCCTTAGATTCAAACATTCATCCACAAAGACCTGCCCCATGTTATACATGTACATGCTATGCCAGGTAGAAGCAGGGACCCAAGTCTTGAATTGAATAGAACATGCATGAAGTTATTTCACCTTCAATGTCCACTAGCATTCACTGGATGGGCATCCTCCATTTACAGCTACATGAAACTGGATGACCAGTTACCTGTTTCTCTGCCATAAACTGACCAGTTTCACCTCTGCACTACCTGTACATGTGTATGCTAGCAGCTGTCTGTCTTGACACACATGCCATGCATGCATGACGTTGTGGTGTACCCTGGGTTTTCAGGGAAGGAAATGCTGCAGGGTTAGTTTACCTGATCAGAAGATACACATGGAGAGGTATGCATGTGGGGAACATTTACAAACTACTGGTGAGTTTACATTACACATTTTTGATTTTCAATCACAGTTTGATGCTGAATGTGATTTCATGGTATTAAGGTAATACATTGCTTGTCATTTAATTCTTCTTTGACATGGGCAAAAAATGTTGTCAAGTTTTGTTGTAGTATTTCATACTCAAATGGGAAATTGATATTCTGACTTTACCATTTCTCAGACAGCCATGCTCGTTCAGAAAATATATACAGAGAAGTGATTTGGGTTGAAGAGTTTACGACAACTGGTGGCCGAAAAATGGACCCATAGTCTAAGCCTTGCCCAATGAAAGAATCCCTGGAGTGCACCCATAATACAGAATCAGAATCAGAATCATTTATTTGCACAGATATGCCACAGAGGGCCAAAGGCAATTACACACAAGACAAAAACATAACAGTAGTAGTAACAGCAAAGTCCGTAGATACAAATCTATATGAAATATTAACCTGTCTAGTATGTAATGACAGATACAGATGTACTGTGATGTATAGTATATTATAGAGAAACAGATGCTACTCCCTGATAACGAGCAAATGTATTCAAGAGCTCTGCACTGATGATACCTGTACATTAAGACTCAAGTCAGTGACAAGAAGGGTATATTATAAACCAAATGAGTATTACTCGTCAGTTAACGTTGGTTGACAATGCGATCAGTATAAGTAGAGAAGCACTCCGCTGTATACACTGCTAGAGCTTGGACAATAACTGGATTCTTCGATCGCATTAGATATATAAACATGGCATCATTGCTCATAGATTGTATACCTGGGGATACATTCTGTAACTTGGAAAATAAAACCATTCTTCTATCAAGGTGACGCCTACACTCAAGTAAAAAGTGTAGCTCGGATTCTACCATATTACAATGTGTACAAAGTCTGTCACATCTGGGTGGTTTAGGTCTTAAGTATCTACCCCTCTCGATCTGCAGCGGATGTGCGCTTATGCGCAGTTTAACTAAAGCAGATCTCAAAGATTTATTACGGATATTTAATATAGTAGATGATTGTTCAAAGTTGCTTTTGAAGGTTCTGTAACTATCAAGCTTACTCATATTTTCAATATTATTTTTCCAATCCATTTTATATACCTTCTGCAATTCCTTGAGAATAAACCTGACTGCAGCTTTCGGATATTTACAGCCTTGATTTTCCCAGATGTGATAGCTTTTGAGAGATATCACGGTTTTTTTAATGAACTGGACCCAATTGTTGGTAGTGCCAGATCTACTTTCCTCTGCTTGTTCCAAGTATGCTTTATATAATAATGATGAAGGTTCAGAGTTAAATATGTGAAACAGATAATTAATGCAGTTGGTGATGGAATGGAGTACTAAAGAAAATCTACCAAATTCTCCAAGAACGGCCAAGTTGACAGCTTTTGAACCAACTCCAAGTAACTGTTTACAGAATCTAAGATGTACATTTTCCACCTCTGTGCTTTTAAAAAGCATTGAATGGATGTCTCCATTACCAAAGCAGTATCCCGCCCAAACCTCAGAGCCAAACAGTATAATAGGTTTAATTAACGAGTCAAACAGTCCGCAGCAACTGTTCACATTTAAGTTAAAGGAGTCGATCGAATTGCGCAAAGAGAATAAAGCCCTTTTACCTTTTAAGGTAAGGTTGGATACTGCCTTGTTAAAGTTTCCATTACCCTGGAAAGTAATACCTAAGTATTTATAACTGGCTACACATTTGCACTGGACAGGATCCGGTCAAGTTCACAAGACGAGCAAAAATTGAAATACTATTGTTGTTGCTTCGACACATATCTCCTCTGAAAATATATTCCATGCAGTATGTGTACACATTAAAATAGTAACGAACGCCGACTTCACGAGAAAGGGCGCGACTGCGAGTGTTGAAAACTGGAGTCTGCATAAACCCAGAACCGGAACGAGATTTGCAACGTCTCCTCGGCGAACAGCGCACGGCCAACAGCAAAATCTAGCTTCATGAAATTCGACCCAAATACATGAATAAATACGTACCTTATTCCATCAACTTATCCAAACACACACACAATCTGCTCATGAAAGCACAGAGTCCACACGCATGTCCACACCTGACTGTCAGCATTTAGGGTGCAGTCCACACCTAAATGATGTGCGGTAAAAAATAGACACGGGTTCGGGACTTCGGGGTCCGTGTAACCTTGCACAATTCAATTTTCGTTTTTTGTTTTTGTGTTCTCAAAATCAAAAATTGAAAATTGACCGTCAATTTTCAATTTTCGTTTTTTGTTTTTGTGTTCTCAAAATCAAAAATTGAAATTTGACCGTCAATTTTCAATTTTCGTTTTTTGTTTTTGGTTTCTCAAAATCAAAAATTGAAAATTGACCGTCAATTTTCAATTTTCGTTTTTCGTTTCACTTGTCCCAAAAATGAAAATCAAATAATGAAAATTGCCTCGACTTGTCCGTTTTTCGTTTTTTGATTTTAACTTTGACTCGTCAATGTTAACTGCGCACGCGCAAGATTTATGATGTCACTTTCGGTTCGCGGAGTAGTATGGAAAGCGCAAATCGGATTGTTTAGGCAGGTGTGGAGCATAATATGGAAAAACAGTAGGGGGCAAGATGTGGGAGTTTCACTACACTATAGATCCCTGGAGCCAGGCATTCGAGCTAGAATATAATGGGCCAACTGCGCATAAGCGAGTAGGCAATCGTGCAGCAGGTGTGAAGCATTATATGGAGAACAACGGGGTTGATACACATGGGAGTTTCATTAAAGTAGGGTAGTATAATAAATACGTGGGTACCCTAATCACATCTTCATTTTATCTAGCCAATTTCTACGTTCCCACTTCGAACTTCCCTTGATATATCTGGACCCCTTCAATGTTCAAATAACTTATAAATAGACACGAGACGTCACTGACCTCGAAAACATTTGAAATTCGAAATGGGTCGCACAAGAGCGTTATTGATTGGCTGACCTAATTAGTGGGCACCTTATTAGGAGGAAAGACGCCGCTAATAGAGGATGATGTCACTCAACGTGACTTCATTCGCAATCGATGTACGCTCTGATTGGTTCTTCTGTCGTTAGTAGGTGAAATTTACACCTCGGATTTTGAACACTGAAGGGGTCAGATGAATCAAGGCAGGTTCGAAGTGGGAACGTAGAAATTGGCTCGATAAAATGAAGATGCCTAATCATAACCCCCAAGGAAACTTCCCACGTCGATGCGTTGAAGCGTTTGACACCCACACTTGCGTTGAAGCGTTTTTGACGCTGAACGTTGACGAGCATCTGAACGCTCCAACGATCCAGGTCCCAAAAATAGAGAATGAAGATTGGACCTGAAGCGTTGAAGCATTCAGACGTCTGACATCAAACGTGGCGATTGTGTGCTTGTTTGAAATGGTGGTTTACGGGCCGCATACTTACTCTTATTGGTATTAAATCTTTGTTGGTATCTTTATAAATATTATATTTCAAATCAATAGCAAATAGCGGTTGTCTGCATGAATGCTGTTCGCTTTTGTAGCGCTCTACACATCTATTTTTAGAAATGAGAAAATCTAAGACTGCGTTCTGATTGGCTCAGGCCTCAAGGCCAGTAACCATTGAGAACAGCGGGATGCCACATATCCAGACCTGTCTGGTGCATCTTCACAAGTCCAGGTAAATCGTGAATCCCCGCACATAGACTGCAGTACTCTCTGTTAATTCAAGATATTAACCCCCTTCAGAGATTGGTCATTCGACTCCGCCATTTCAAACTAAGACGAGCATTTTCATTGGATCACTATTTATAGGAGCCACCCCAATCTTCATACACAACCACGTGACTGTCTCAGTTGACCGATGACATAGCGCGGCATCGTTTTCGATTTCAAAATCTGGCGTATAACTGGGAAAATGTTGTTGTTGCTGCATCAGCCTATCATTGGCCCTCCGTAGAAGGGTCCAATACTATAGGCTATCCCCGCACAGGGTTTACTTGGACATTTTTGGTGATTCGAGTGAGTTCTTGAGTCGTTGCCTCAATCTCGAACATTTCATCCCCGAGGTTATTTTGAATTAGCATGTCGGTATCCCAAGCCGGCGGTTTTTGCCTTGACTCTCGATGTCGATTTCAGCCTGACATCAAAGTTATGCCAGCGATGTCACATCTCAAACCGTCCAGCTAGTGGATTGGAGTAATGAGCTAGCTGAACCTGTTGAATAATTGGTTTGATTTAGAGGATACCCCTTGATCTTTTTTTTATCCAGAACTATCGTGTGCAACCATGCAACCAAGGCAATGTATAGATACCCTAACAAATCGATCAATACACTGGCTCCCGAGGATGGCCTGCATGGTGGGCCACATGCCTCTCACGCTCCACACCTCTCATACGACACGATTTGCGTTTTCTATTCTACTCGTCGTACCGGAAGTGACATGATAACCCGTCCACATGAGAACTTAACATAGATACGTCAAAGTTAAAATCAAAAAACGAAAAACGGACAAGTCGAGGCAATTTTCAATATTTGATTTTCATTTTTGCGTGAAGCAAAACGAAAAACGAAAATTGAAAATTGACTGTCAAATATCAATTTTCGTTTTTTGTTTTTGTAATCCCAGAATCAAAAATTGAAAATTGACGGTCAAATTTCAATTTTTGATTTTGAGAACACAAAAACAAAAAACGAAAATTGAATTGTGCAAGGTTACACGGACCTTTCGGCCTAAAATATGTAAAATCTTTAACAAAACCCCTGTAAAAGTATATATTTTCCGAATGGGCACACTCATGCCATTATTTCAGGAGACAAGTGAGCTATTGATATTGACAAGGAAAGACGTGCAATCCTTAAACCTTCTTCAGCTTTTCTGAAAAACTCCATAAAATGTACGAAAATGTGTCAAATTCGACCCACCATGCAGAGAAAGCAAACGAAATGATTTTCTTGTTTGACATATGAACATTTCTCCGGCCAACGGGCATTTTAAAAAGGGGGAAAAACAGGGGGTCGACCTACTCGTTTTTTTGTAAAACTTTATCGCCATAAAGGAATCATCATTTTCGTTTCCCGAAAAAGTGGGGATTTTGGACTGCCAGATATTCAATTTCGGAAACGATTAACTCTGTAGTGGCGCGTAGATGCGATCAGCAAGCAATTGTTATATCCTCGTTTGAAGAAACGGTTACGTCTAGCAGGGTGATACTTTAGATATCAGTTAGTAGAAATGGAAGAAGAATTACCATGCTGTCAAAAAAAGGCGACCTTCCTTATTATGAAATTAGGGCAGAGCCACTTTGTGCGAAACCGTGGCAAGAGTGGAGTCCACCCTTAGCACGCACGAGGATTATCCAAAATTCAAACCGCGCACGAGTCCGGAAAGAAATTCGTGCACTGACAAGGAATATGTCGGCTGTTAGGAGAGCAAGGAAGAGGCGCTCCTCAGGTTCTGTTAATAAGCCTATCAGTGGACCAAGTCCCAGAATTCTTAGGCGAATTAATAATGGTGGTCAAGATTCCTAGAAGAGTAGAATAATTAATTCTATAGCTGAATCTAAATATGAACGAGCTATTAAACTTTTTATGTCTAATCAGCTGTGCAGGGAGGCCGCCCTTGGTGTGGTGGGACAAGAAATTAAAAGCGAAGTATGACAAATAACACACTGCTTACGTACCATTTCACATTTCATTTCAACTGATCATTTATCATATTTAGGTCTTTATTAATATTACATTTTTCAGAAGAGCACAGATGGGCTACGTCACTGAGAATTTTTTAATGTTATCCAGGATGGATGTTCTTCAGCAGAACATAGCGGCCATAGTATTATTATATAAAGGGGATTTGAAGGAATGTTTGGACGAGTGCCCAGGTGTTTCTGCGCAGGTATGGCGTCACTTCCGGTCTGAGTTGGGGAGGTCATGAGGTGTGCGCAGGAGTGTTCTGCGCAAGTATGACGTCACTTCCGGTCTGCGTGAATCGGGCGTGACCTTGGGGATGTATTCCTCCGCGGTGATGCGGGCTGGCGGTGATGCGGTCTGCCTCCGCGGACAGAAAGTAGGCCCAAATACGTGGGTTTTCGTGAGAATGTTCGGCAATCTTCAGGGGCGATAGGGCCCCTTGTGGACCGATTGGGTCGAGTGAGGTGTCAAAGTGAAGCGCTCCTCCAAGGCTATCCAGTCATGTGTGGGTGCATGTAAAATTAGGAATTTTCCCGAAAATATAGAAAGCAGAACACGCGGAACTCCTATCAACCCTATCCCAAAGGGCTAATATCGGTCCCTGGCTGATCGGGGCCTGCTGAGAGAGGTAGGGTGGGGGAGTGGGTGTATGTAAATTTAGGATTTGTCCCTAAAATATCAAAAGCGGAACACGGACTTTACCCCTACAATAGAGGAAAACCCCTATCAACCCTATCCCAAGGGGCTAATATCGGTCCCCGGGCTTATCGGCGTCTGCCTATCAAGTCCTGGGTGGGTGCATGTAAAATGAGAATTTGTCCCCGAAAATATAAAAAGCGGAACACGGACTTTACCCCTATAATAGGTGAAAGTTCCTATCAACCCTATCCAAAAGGGCGAATATCGGCCCCCGGCCTTATCGGGGCCTGCTGAGAGAGAGGCAGGGTGGGTGTATGTAAATTGAGGATTTGTCCCCCGAAAATATAAAAAGCGGAACACGGACTTTACTCCTACAATAGAGGAAAACCCCTATCAACCCTATCCCAAAGGGCTAATATCGATCCCCGGGCTTATCGGGGTCTGCCTATCAAGTCATGGGTGGGTGCATGTAAAATGAGGATTTGTCCCCGAAAATATAAAAAGCCCTACAATAGGGGATAACTCCCATCAACCCTGTCTAGTGGGGGCTAATATCGGTCTCCGGGCTTATCGGGGCCTCCCTATCAAGTCATGGGTGGGTGCATGTAAAATTAGGGTACTCATCTTACATCCGGGGGTTTTCGATGCAGGTTACTGCGCAGGTCACGTGGTTTGGTGGGTCTGCGCAAGTGTGTGAGGCCACTCCCGGTTTTCAGAATGACCAAAAAAACTACCTCCGAACTCAGAAGAGTTCCAATTTTTCCTTAGACCTTAAACGTATGGAATGCATGTACTAGAACATTCGGGACCTCTTCAACATCCGTGGTTTCAACATCTGGGATTTTCCATCCGGGATTTCCCCGGCCCGGCCTAGCCACAGCGCGCGCGTTATCCGGCCGCACGCCTGCGCGGCATCACCGGAAGTGCGCGGGTGACTTTCGGGTCAAAGGTCAAAAGGTGAAATGTCCCACTTCCGGCAAGGTTCGGCCCTCTCCGGGCCAATAGATAGCCTTTATTCGCCCTCCCGAAGCACCCATGGAATGCACAGGGTCTCCGACAATTTCGCCAGCACTATGCCCATGTTAATTGGCCAGTGGGGAAACCTCAGTTTTTCCCAGAACCATATTGGCACGAAAAAATACATGAAACCATGGAACTTATAGTAATAAACATAATCTATAGGTGTTGGACGAGTCTCCACTCACCATCTTCCTGGTCTTTACCCTCACCTCGAACCTTTTCACTCCACCTGTTGCTCTTGTAACTTGTAACTCCTCGTCATTTTTTTGGTGCTGGAATGCCCGCTCTTAACCTAAACCAAAACATGTACTTGATCTGTGGGCTCTCTATTTTACTGCAGTGTTCGTGCATTGTTTTCTGGACATTGATTGGTTACATTTGGCCCCATCCTAGGCCACTGATTGGCTACTTTCTCAATGGTGTTCAAGGCCAGTTTGACATGAATCCCACATGTCTGTTATAGCCTTCATGGCCGATTGTTTTATGCTCACACAGAAAACACACAAGACAGGGTTTTTTTGGTGAGATCTCATTTTGTTTTTTATTCAGCAATAATCACAACAACAACGTGAGAACAACCACGTGAAAACTGAAGCCCAGAACAGGGGGTATGTACATTGAAATCGATAGATCTTAAGCTCAGAACAGTGGGCTTTACGTGAAAAAACTTAAGCCCAGAATGGGGCTTGTACATTGAAATGATGGGCGGCCCAGTCATATACGAGTACATCTCGGTACTCGGCCTTGGGGTACTCGTCAAACATCTGTACGATGGTAGATACGGTTCTTCCCCGGCATCGGTGGTACAGGTAAAACAAGCAATATTGTTCGCACACGCTACTGGTCAGGCTTTGCAACGTTTGACTGTTCCAACACCACTCTGTGCCTTGATCCATGAAGTCTGTTGAATCGGGATGAAGGGGTGGCAGGCCATACGGGTCAAAGTATTCGCCCTGCTGTTCTGTCAAGTACACGGCCACTCAATGTTCACCGGGCCGATCCATCGGGTCCGTGTTGAGAACGTAAGCAGCAGGATACACACGGGCTAATGGGAACACATCTCGGGCGAACACTCTTTGAAAGACCATACGTGTCCCTGGGTCATTCTCCAGCACGGTGGTAATCTGGTCTGTATCCATGTAAGGTGGCAAAGTCACACAGGACGTTGCGCGTCTTGTCCACTTGAATGATGTTGTCAAACTCGGCGTAGCAGATCACATTGACGGTGGTCCGGAGGACTCGTGCAAAGTGGATTTCCAACCGTAAATTGCATTGCTTGGTGAGGGCCAGCTGATGGTCGTTCTCTAAGGTGGGGATCAGATCGAAACAGAACAACGTGTATCCGTTCGCGCAGTCCTCCCGACTGATCATATTCCCTTCGTCCTGGTTGATTTGACCGGTGGCTGTAAACAGGTTCTGATAGGCTCGAATGAAATTCGCGCGCCCAAAGTTCGGTGTTAAGGCCGTGACTGGGACCTGTTATCCGTCCACATGCAGGGCCACAAAATTGATGCCGAAATGTTTAAAGTCAAACAGGTCCTCTGAGTAGGCTCCGCTGAAACTGGTATTTTCCGCACAGGCCAGGATCAATCGCTTGGGTAGTTCCCCCAGGAACAGGTTTTCTTTGTTGGCGCTCAGATTTCCAGCAGGCACAGAAAACACTTTGGTTTGCACACGTCGGATAGGGTACTGGGCTGGTTTTGTTTCCAAGGCTTTGAGGTGTCCCAATTGAACGGCTGGATTCAGTTTCACTTTTCGGATATACAGGACTGCGGCTTGGATGACGATTTTATAGTCGGCTACATGGCCCTGTACGTCAGTGGCCATCAAGGCGAAGGTTGGAGGCGCCCATATCAGATTTGATATCGGATTTTGATGGGGATCTTGTTCAAGAGGTACCGGTCTTGCATGAAAAGGTCAGCGTGCAGTCGACCCATGAGATCCACCGAGGCGCCGTTCGCGGTGAAAGCCTTCCGTTTGTTATATCCCGCATTGTCCATCGTACCCATGTGCTCGGCTGTGTCTTGGTAGAATAAAGCGGCTGTCAACTGAGATTGTTTAGCCTCTCGACCATACGACAACAGCGTCTCGATGTAGGCTCGATAGGGGTACGTGTTGGTCGAGTCACTGATGAGTAAAAAATATCCACCTGTTGAAACAGAGTGCAGCCAGAGATTCGTCGGGCCCACCGTGGCATTGTCGATGATTCTGGGGCCATCCCCAATGACAACCTTGGCTTTCACATGTGTGCCTTGTCGTTGTGTGCGTTGTAAGTCCACGTGATTCTTGAAGGGGAAGGTTTTTATGGGTTTTGAAGTATTCGTGACCTCCCGTAGAGCCTTATAATGCAACAGTCTTGTCAGCCCCTGTATGAACTCCTTGGGGGTATCGTATTGGCCTTCGGGGAGGGTGAGTCGGGTGTCTTTTCCTTCGTAGGTCACCTCCTTCCACACTTCATTGGCTCGTTGAACCACGAGTAAGGATATTGGATATCCACGAGTCCACATTCCCATCGTCCAGGTAAATGCAACGGTTGCGGTAACTGGGTCACGTACTTGGCCAAGGTGTTGTCAGGAAACACATCGAGCGAACTGTTACTGGTTAGGGTGAGGTAAAACATGGCGACTGAGCTGTCCTGCTGCTGCTGTTGATTTTAATAGGTGTTCCAGGCCTTGGGCGGTTGTACCCGGCGTCGTGTTCATCGCGGTGACTTGCTACGTGTCACGGCTCTGGAGATGTGGGGTGTTTGGCGGGGGGGGGTGAATCCGGTTCCCCCTCGCCTTCCCAAGTATGTGAAAGTCGTTGTGCGTGCACCGGCGAGTCACGCTGCATCCAGGCCCAGCGCTGGGGGTTCCCCACCAATTCCTGTGGTACATGCATGTCTTTCAAGCCTTGAGCAAAGACCTCCCATCCTCAAGGATCCGTGTGCGAGCTGCGTTGACGCATCAGGTCATTCACTAAATCCGTCATGTGGGTACCGGGGACCACCTGATTCTGTACCAGCAATTCGCCTTTATCATTCCAACTCATGTTAGGATTCTGTTTCATCCGTTGTAATACCAGGCCAGCTTGTTTCTTGAGCGATACAGGTCCACTCTTCAGCACTTCGTCTTCGATCCACTGTGGGGCTGTGGGTGGTACCCCTGGTAATGGCGGCTGTTGGAGCGGTGCTGGGGTCGGTGGTGGTGGTGGTGCTGGGGTAGAGAGGGTTTTGTATTGGTCCATGAACGTCATGCATCGTTGAAGCGTCTCATTGTACCGTTGTACTTTCTCACTGTCGCTTAACCCCGGTCTTTGTAGGATCTGTTGCATCTCTTCATCGATGGTGTTTATCGTCTTCACCATAGGTGGAACAAAGTAGGGCGATAGGACATTTTGAAGGAACCGTGGTTCGACGAGGACCATTTTTTTTTTCGTGTGGTTCATTGTCGGCCGAAGAGTCCACCCAATATTGGACCCAACACGTAAGCGGCCAACGGTGCTAAGATGGCCCCGAGAAAGCCGCCTTTCTGTAACACCTTTTTCTTTTGTGTTTGAGAGACTCGCTTCTGGACTAGGGTTCGGAGACCTGTCTTATGCTTGGCCAACTTGGTCTTCTGAGCCGGAGTCAGTGGTAAGTTGCCTTTTAACAGGTTATACCCGATCTCGCACAGACAGCGTACAAGGTCCGGGTCCGCGCCGTGTACAATGGTTCGGACCCGTCGGGGCGTGCTGCCGTACTCGCGCAGACATCATGTACAACTAATGCTAGAACTCACAACTCTGCCCTTTTTATCCACCTACCGTCTGAGTGTTGAACAGAGACAAAGTCAACCATGATGTTGTATTAAATCTTTTATTATCCCCATCATCGAACACATACCCCAGCTGGGGGAGCCACTGTGGGTGTGTTTACATTATTTTTGCATATACACGTGGTGGGTCTCTCCGGGAAACATTCCGGTCCGTACTCGAAGGTGATCGGGGGCGGCTTGCTTCAGGTCGAATAGCATATACCAGTGGTGAGGGTTGTCGCATCTTTAAAGGCTTCCAACGCAAACGGTGTGCGGCCGGGATACATCTGTCTCACCAGGTGCAGCAGTTGAGTGGTTTCACTCGAGTTTTTGAAGATCACCAGGTAGTGGGCATTTAAGCTGATGTTCCGATGTTCTTTGTGTTTACTGAACAGATTCTGCACAATGTAGATGATGCTGTGCCGTCGATGATGGCTGCCTTTGGTAAAGAGTTGGGTGACCCGCGCATCCGTCGCCCCCATGAGATCATCCAGAACCACCAAGGTGTCCGGTTCCAAATCGGCCAGGTTAGGTAGGCCTTCCACCAACGTGATGTGGGGCATTGCTGCATACGCTGTCTGCCATTCTCTGTAACACCACACGACTCGTGCAATGGGTGGGGTGATCATGCTGTCGGCGTGTTGAAGGAGCTTCCTGACGAAGTACGTTTTGCCGGCACCCGTCGGTCCTGCGATGACGCAAGTGAAGGGATGTTGCCACCGGGGGTCCATGGTTGGAGGTGTATCCGCTGTCGTGCTAACCCGCTCTTGTAAATTTGGTACGAGTGAATTGGGGTGGTGGGTACAACGTCGGTCGCCGTTGTCGATGGGCGTTCACTGTGAGTGATGAAATCCGGTGGGGTTTGAGACGTAGTGGGTGTACTTGGTTTAGGTGTTGACTGTATACTTGATGTGGAACTCGATGTGGCTTGTACACGTGGTATGGTGGTGATGACTGGGCTCGTTTCGATCACGGGGTTGACTGG
This sequence comes from Hanleya hanleyi, assembly GCA_036873755.1. NCBI lineage: Eukaryota > Metazoa > Mollusca > Polyplacophora > Lepidopleurida > Hanleyidae > Hanleya > Hanleya hanleyi. Next base: position 97,845 of record JAVTVY010030258.1, on the reverse strand, counting down.
TATAGAGAAGGCCTGTAGACTGGTTTAACTGCCACTCACAGCTGGAGTTCTAAGTTGGTTAAGTAGAGTGCTGAGATAGGCTACGTCGTAAAACACACCTCCGTACAACACACAAGGCCCACTTGCGCTTTGCGCGTTTTGGGAGACGCTGTGTTCAGAGGCAGCTGCTGTTCGTCCATAGCACCGTGATCGAACGTGGAATGAAGGATGACGGTAGTGGTGTCTGGCTTTATAGTCGTTTCACCTGGTTGGCCGCGACCCAGGAATTGAAGGAACTGGGCCAGCCTTGCCATTTGACGAAATGAAACAGTTTGCCACGTTGACGTTCCGTTTTCAAAATCTGCTCCACCGTGTAGTAGTCTTGCTTTGTTTTTACGACAGGCTGTAATTCCGTCTCGTAAAACGTCCCTAGCAACGATTCCCCTTGAAGATCTTCCAGTTCATAGACTCGCTGCTGTCGGGGTAGGCGCCGTTTAATCAGGAAGTGCTCATCGCTCCAGGTAAGTGACTTTTCTCAAATTGACCTTTGGCTTTACTGATCCGTACAAGGTCCCCGACCTTGAACACTTCCTTCGGCGTTCGCTGTGATTGCCTGGGGTACAAGACACGCCGGACTTGGGCTTCATTGCGTTGGGTCACGGTAATGGGGGCTCTCTCTATACTCCGGTGATAGGCTCGATTGTAACCACTCACAAGTTTCGGGAGAACATCGATGTACCGTCTTGTATTCTTATAGGTGAAATATTTATACATGCGTCCTTTGAATATTGTGTTGAACCTTTCCACTACGGAAGCCTTGGTCTCGTACGTATGGAAGAAAAACACCTTCTGGGCTTTCAGAAAGGCTTGGAACGGTCTGTTGAGGAATTCCGTGCCTTCGTCGGTTTGCAAATACAAGGGTTTGCTCCCGGTCTTGAAGATGCACGGTCCTTGCACGCCGCTATGAGATTCGCCCCCGTTTTCGTCCGGATGGGTGTCACCCACGCATACTTTGACAGGATATCGATGCACGTCAAGATATACCGATTCCCGTCTTTGTGTTTGGCAAACGCGCTCATACCGACCAAATCCGCTTGCCACTGGGCATCTATACCACTCACGATGACCCGGTTCCGTAGAAAATGGCGACGGACAGCTCTATGTAAGGTATAGGTGTCTTTTTTTTAACCAATCTCGCACTTGGGCCCGTTGTATCCCCTGGTGTTTGGCCGCTCGATAGAGAGCCGACAATGCACTATAGGCCGCCGGACTGTCGGGACTGTAGTAGAAGTTATCCAACACCTTCTCCCAGCTCTTCAAGGTGACAAATGGTGATGGGCTCTGGCTCTATCGTTTATTTATAACGGGTATATCTTGGGCCGGAGTTTCTTTCTGATTTTCTTCTTTGGCTTCTGCTAGCACATTGTCCATGGTAAACGACCAGTCCAACTCGTCTGATGACCACTCTTCCTCCGTAAGCATTTGATCCACATCTGCCACGGCATCTTCCAATGCAGACCATAGAACAGGGCGAAGGGTAAAATGCACTGTACCCCCATCTAGCCGAGCCAATTGAGCAAAGAAGGGGCCGCGTCGGATGTACACATCGTGACACAAGTGGTGAGGTCGCCGTCCAGTTCACCAGACAACACCCGTTTGAATTTGGTCCAGCCCTCCCAGGACAGACGAATGTTAGCCGGGCACGGTTGCGTAGGGTCTGCATCACAGATGTCTCCCACCTCCTCCATGATATCGACCTTATCCGCATAGACGTGCAGGAAGACCTCGGGGGTCAAGCTGAGAAACGCCCGTATTATATGCTCCGTCATGGTCAGTACGTGAATGGTACAAGATTTGACTGTCTCTCGTATTTATAGGGAGGAAAAGTTGATAACGTGAGATCAAAGGATCGGGTGGTGATGTCACTGGGCTGCCTGAGCCTATCCGAGTAATAAATGGCATCGTCGTCTGCCTCCGCTTCATTGCTAGGTTTGGTAATTTGTTCATTGGGTTCTGCCGCCGCTTCACTCAGGGCACGAGCCGACTCCAACTGAACAGCTGACCGCTCGTCCGGTGTAAACAGCTGGTCCACAATAGGCACCACTTTCTCGAAGGCTGTCCACAGATCGGGGTCTAGGGTGAATTACAAGCGTCTAGTCCGTCATTCATAATCCAGCCGTCGTCCATTAGAGAATATCCGCGTCCATAATCCAAGCCTCGCGTAGGGTCTTGGTAACGGCCCAGGCGTGAGAAGAAGAATCCAAGGTGTACGTTGCCATTGTCTATGTGGATGAGGTTCCCATCGAGTTCACCGCTCAACACCCGTTAAATTTGGTTCAGCCGTCACGGTGTAGCGTAACCGTATTCGATACGGTCTCCGCGCGCGACCAGCAAACATCTCCACGGCCTTCAACGATGGTGACTTTATCCTCAAAGACGTGTAACCCCACATGAGGTGTAAAGGGCAGGATGGCTCGTAGGACTGGTGACATGGTTGACCCAATGACGAAGGGTGAATGACGCACACTGTGACTGACCCTCGTATATATCGGTTGCACATAAGCGCATATGTGGATTCTCTGAAGAGCCGTTCTTTTTCTGCCGCTGTCATTGCCACAGCGTCAGGGTCAATAGGGCAAAGACCATTACTAGGCCAATGAGCCGTCGCTGGTTTCGGCGTGAGCGCTCGTGGTCCATAGCCCCGGCATCATGGATGGCTGTCATAGTCCAGTAGTGGGGAGTGACAACACACCTCTCCATCGAGTCCACTCTGTCGAGAACCGCTTCTGTAAACTCTTTCAGGATCTGGCGTCGTCGCCATCTCCAAACATGGACCGAACCACTGCTCGGTAACCCGTGAATGAATTAACCACGGTCGCATGCTGCAAAATGGGAGTCGCATAGGGATGGGTGTCCGTCATGGCTCTGCAACCGTAAGAATGGGGGTGTGGGATCCAGAGGGACGTGTTTTATAGACCATGTCACACATGCGCGCCTATACGTAGCTCTACGGGTGTAGTCCGTGATACGTACTATTCTGATTGGTTAGTCCAAAAAGAGAGCAACAACAACAACAAAGATTACAGGTCAATCTTTTTATTATCCCCTCCATCATCGCTATGGGTGTGTTTACATGCGGATGTGACGTCATAGTGACGTCATTCGCGCGCACACTGGGGATCCGGATGTACACACACTCGGTCTCATACTAAAATGCTATAGTGATCTGTGCATTCCATGGGTGCTTAAGGAGGGCGGATATAGGCTATCTACTGGCCCGGAGAGGGTCGAACCTTGCCGGAAGGGGGACCTTTGACCTTTTGACCCGAAATTCACCCGCGCACTAACAGTGATGCCGCGCAGATATGCTGCCGGCGTGCGGCCGAGTAACGCGCGCGCTGCGGCCTGGCCGGGCCGGGGAAAATCCGGATGGAAAATCACGGAAGTTGAAACCCCAGATGTTGAAGAGGTCCCGGATGTTCTCGTACATGCATTCCATACGTCTAAGGCCTAAGGGAAAATTGGAGCGCTTCTGTGTTCGGAGGTAGTTTTTTGGTCATTCTGAAAACCGGAAGTCACGTCACCCACTTGCGCAGACCCACCAAACCACGTGGCCTGCGCAGTAACCTACATGGAAAAGACCCGGATGTAAGATGAGTAACCTAATTTTACATGCACCCACCCATGACTTGATAGGCATGCCCCGATAATCCCGGAGACCCATATTAGCCCCCACTCGACAGGGTTGATAGTTTTCCCCTATTGTAGGGGTAAAGTCCGTGTTCCGCTTTTTATATTTTCGGGGACAAATCCTCATTTCACATACACCCACCCTGCCTCTCTCAGCAGGCCCCGATAAGCCCGGGGACCGATATTCGCCCTTTCGGATAGGGTTGATAGGAGCTTTCCCCTATTGTAGGGGTAAAGTCCGTGTTCCGCTTTTTAATATTTTCGGGGACAAATCCTCATTTTACATGCACCCACCCATGACTTGATAGGCAGACACCGATTAGCCCGGGGACCGATATTAGCCCTTTGGGATAGGGTTGATAGGGTGTCCTCTATGTATGGGTAAAGTCCGTGTTCCGCTTTTTATATTTTCGGGACAAATCGTAAATTTACATACACCCACCCTACCTCTCTCAGCAGACCCCGATAAGCCAGGGGCCGATATTAGCCCTTTGGGATAGGGTTGATAGGAGTTTTCCCCTATTGTAGGAGTAAAGTCCGTGTTCCGCTTTTTATATTTTCGGGACAAATCCTAATTTTACATGCACCCACACATGACTGGATAGCCCTGGAGGAGCGCTTCACTTTGACACATCACTCGAGCCACTCGACCCAATCGGTCCACAATGTATGGGTAACCCTATCGCCCCTATATGTATGACCCCTATCGCCCCTGAAGATTGCCGAACATTCTCACGAAAACCCACGTATTTGGGACTACTTTCTGTTCGCGGAGGCAGACCGCATCAGACTTGCGCAGAACACTCCTGCGCACACCTCCCCATGACCTCCCCAACTCAGACCGGAAGTGAACTCATACCTGCGCAGAAACACCTGCGCACTCGTCCAAATATTTCTTGAATTCCCCTTTGTATACTACTGGCCATAGAGAATGTGGTATATATATATATGATGGAAACACTGTATGTAAGATATCTACATATTTAATGACTGTGATGATTGTAGTAATTTATGTCATTGTGAACAAAATTCAATTTTGCGTGGGACCAATTTAGTTTTAAGTACCGTACTAAAACTTTGTTATACATAATAATTCTTTTTAAATTATTCACTGCTGAGATTGTGTTTGAATTTTTCTATTCTGAAAAACGCTGGTAGACAGGTGAATGTCACTAGTGAATACAGTCATATCAGTAATTTTTATTTCTTACTATTTTCAGCTGTAAATGTAAGTCAAACAAGCAACATTGTTGTATGTGTTGTGTTGGTCATTACAGTTTGCTTGTTTATTTCATTTCTTTTTAGAGCTGTTTACATCTACCATACTACATGTCTGAGATTGTATAACGAAAATCTTGATGTATTCTAACTTCATATTATCCCATTTGCAAGACAATACCATCAAGCGATTCCTTATACTAGTATTCAGATGAAGAAATTTCAAAGTTCCAACAGCCACTTTTCTCAGACACTTCAACCAGACACCATTGGGTCATTTTCATGGATAAATCCTCTCCAGGAATGCAGAGAAGAAATGCCCAAATCCATTGAAATGCTGGAAGCAGTGTTCCCAGTTGCCAGCAAAATTGCCAGTTATTACAACAGCATGGGACCCAAAGAAAACCAAAGGTATGGTATCCAAAGTATGGGGTTTTTCTAGCATTTACAATAAGGACGAATACGCTCATAAAGCGCTTGTACTTTCGTCCCTACTCTCCTTGGGGAACAACGACAGTATAAATGACACAAGCTGTTTAACAGCGTAAAGGAGGAATGGATACTTCCGAAAGGAAATCCTAATTAGGGTTCCAAGCCAATGGGTGGAAAAATCTTATTAATGGTATTCCTACGAAGTAGGCTACCATCTGCAAATTGTCCGGTATAGTCAGTCAGTGAGTGAGTCCATCCGAATCCTTTCGTCGGCAAAATAAGGAGAACCGTTGACATTAGAACCTTGATTTTTTGCACGAAGGTGCATTAGGGGACTGTTACCAGCAAGTTCTGAGCTGACCTACTTGGACTGTGCTCATCTTAATATGGGCAGGATTTCAACTTGGGACGGGGAGATTTCCAAGAGTTAAGTGCGCATCGGAGTCCTAATGCCTACCTTACTTCGTAGGTCCTGCGACGTTAGTCACACTGCCATGTTATTATTTCTTTTCTTATGATTTTCTCGTGAAGAAGCAAATTATGGATTAACAAGTTCTACTTTATCGAGGACGACGTTTGCATACATGGCAGTGTGACTAACGTCACAGGACCTACGAAGTAGGGTTTGATATGATTTAAGTGTGTATTCGAGAGATGACTTGGGGGCCCTATGTGCTACCGCGAGAGAATTTATTTTGCAGTCTCTAATTGACAGTGGGTACTATTAACTTTCCCAGATGTCACCGCTGGTGAGTCATTAGCGTAGCAACTATTATCGCCCTCAGTTCCTATTACCCTGGACACTATCAGCCCAGCAGTACAGCACGAGGTCACCCATCCAAGTCTTGACCGGGCTCAAAGCCGCTTAACTTCGGTGATTTTACGAGAACTGATGTGTCCAAAGTGATATGCCGTATCAGCGAACCTTCAAAAGTCACAGTGAAACATACAGGCAAGGGTTCCCGATAGGCATGACAGTGCACTCGCTGAGTCATCAATAAATAATAAAAAAATAATTATAACTCACTCACTCACTCACTCACTCACCGACTGACTGACTACCGGACAATTTGCAGATGGTTGGTCATCTGTATTTTTTTGGTAGTTATACCAAAATCAACAAACATGTAGCCTATACTCGTCCGAAATGGCTGAACCCGATGCACGCCATACTTGGCATACATGATCGATGCATGACGAGCCATCAAAATTCATCATTTCAATTTGATCCCTATTGAAATATAGCGCTGCCGTCTACCAATCAACTTAACGGATTTTGGAGTTATGGATTTTGATGGAGAAAACGGAAACATTCGACACAGTGATGACGAACGAAGTACTAGGAAAGTTGGAGATTGTACCGATTCAAAACGGGTCCAAAACAGAGCGTGTTGACTTCGAATTCAAAAGTTGCCTAAATGGCTTTCGAATTTCACACACATACGTACGGCATGATGTGTACATTTAATGAACAATGTTCGATTTTAGTAGTAGGGTCCCAGCAAATTGGGTCACTGGCGCCTCACTGCGCATGCGCCAGAAAAGAAATTGTGGCTGTGTGCGCAGGAGTGATGTGCGCAGGTGTGACGTCACTTCCGGTTGGGGTGAATGAGGCGTGGCCTTTGTACATGTCTAGACTTGTCTGTGTCTGTTGATGTACTGGGGTTTTTCCCCACAATGGCGGCTAATGGCGGCCAATGGCGGCTAGTCCGCCATATTGGAAAATGGCGGCTAATGGCGGCTAATGGCGGCCAATGGCCGCCTAGTCCGCCATGTTGGAAAATGGCGTCTAATAAAATGGTGGCTAATGGCGGCTAATGGCGGCTAATGGCTGCCAAAATGGCGGCTAATGGCGGCAAGACGTGACTGCCTATGGGAAAATGGGGCAAGATGGCGGCTAATGGCGGCTAATGGCGGCTAATGGTAGGAAAAAATGGTGGATAATGGTGGCTAATGGTGGCTAATGGCGGCGAAAATGGCGGCTAGACCGCCATTGTTGTAGAAAAACGTATAAAAGGGGGTGATTTTTAGTGGTTGGGTGTATTCATTGCACTACCTCACCGAGCTGTCACACCTACCTGCCTGCCAGCCTGCCTGCTTGCCTGCCTGACCACTAGCCTGCCTGCCAGCCTGCCTGCCTGCCTGTATTAGACGTGGAGAAGCTTTTCATTTTACCAGTGCAATTTCACCAGCCTATTACACCGTAGCAGCTACTGACCAGCCTGAGCCCACAGTCATGGAATCATCCCAGCGAGTTAAGCTTCAACAGTACCGTCTTCGCCTCATTGATGAGATGCAGCATGTGGCCGAACTATGTGATTTGCTTATGGAGGAAAACATACTCCTGAAACAGGGTGTCGAAGATATCATGGCGGAGAACACCACTTCACGACAAAACAGAGCTCTCATCGACGGTCTACTGCGCCGTGGCCCCTATGCATTTCTAGCCTTCGTGGAGGCGCTGAAGAAGACAGGAAATGAAGAACTAGCAGATCTACTTCAAGCCCACGATGTACAAGATGATGATATCTTAGTCATGGACACCACCGAAGAGCGTACAGCTAGCAAACGTACGTGCCCAGAGTCTGGTGTACCTGCCAAACGCGGTGCACGACCCAAACGGCCCCGACTAACACCTTTAGAAATACCTGAGCAAGTGCTTCAGCCAGTGCCCCAGCAAGTGCCTGAGCCAGTGAAAGAAGAAGAGGTGCAACTTCCTATGTCTGTGCAGGAGATCAATAACATTATCCAGCAGGCCTACCAGGCAGCCCACACGAACACTTGGGAGCTCTCGCCCTATTTAACTGTGAGTGTCAAAGACGAGGAAGTGCATTTTAACGCACCGGCCTTTAACGACAGACCAGCTAAGCATATCGCCTTGACGTTCGACACCTGGCTAAAACTACAGACCATTGATTACGCCATCGATGCAGTTATTCGCGACCAGGGGAGTGACGAAGCGAAATTTTATGTGGGTGACGACATCTTTGTCAGCTGTGCTACATTCAACGACATGCTCCTGGTGCATATACGTAAATGGAAAATCAGGTCAGATACGCAAGAGCGTGTTCCTTGTCCTCAGGGCGTCACCTTGAAAATAATGGCGTGGCGGAAGCTGCAGAGTCTCACAGCTGTAATTCATGAAGCCTGTCTGACCAGGTGTCTGAGTATATTTGTAAGAAGTACATCGACACATTCCTGGATCATCTCAGACCCCGCATTCGACACTTGCGTATCCAGCAATGTGCAGCCTGTCTGAACAAGGACGGGGTCTCCTACACGCATACGTGTGTGGACAATAGTATACTACCATCATACGCGCTCATCACTGAGGCACTACAGACCGTCACCGAGGAGCAAATTGCCCTGGCATTGGAAGCTGCCTGTCCACCCAGAATTCCACGTGAACAGATTGCTACCTACATCTACATGCACCAGGGGCGGAAAGACGATGATGAGTTCAAACAAGTCTTGTTGCATCACTATTGAACATTTCAAGTCTTGTGTTGCAATGAAAACATTCAGACATTTACCGTATTCCTACATTCTACGTTCATTGAAGCGCCTTGATAGCGTATAATTGTATTAAAATTCAATACCCAGAGTCTACTGTGGTGAAGACGTTCATTCTACTGTGTTAGTCTTGTTGTATAAATATTGAACATTTCAAGTCTTGTTGCATTGAAAACATTCAGACATGATCGTATTCCTACATTCTATGTTCATTCTATGTTCATTCTATGTTCATTGAAGCGCCTTGATAGCGTATAATTGTATTAAAAATTCAATACCCAGAGTCTACTGTGGTGAACACGTTCATTCTATTGTGTTAATAAAAAATAGTAGAAAATTCAAAATGGGTGTTAGTGTTCATTGAGTGTGGTGATGGGAGCTGGTGTTTTTTGTGCTTTGAGTTAGAAGTTTCCGCTTTCGGAAAGATGGGGTGGCCCTGAAAAGGGACTTTGAAAAGTGTTATGACACTTTTTTACGAGCGGAAAATTTGCTTCACTCCGGACACCCACGTCCTACACACGGGACACTTGATCTTTAAATGGAGTTCGTCCGTTTCACTGCAGTGGCACGTCCACCCTATACATGTTAGGGCTACCCAGCATTCCCGACATAGGCATAGATGTCCACACGGAAATAGGGCGTACATGGTTTCCTCGTTGGTACACACGCTACAGTTTGATTTTTTCTCTTCCTTATGTAGGTCTTGTAGTAGTTTACACTTCACATCTTCCATTTGATCCATGTCTTCCCTCATTTCATTAATCTGTTCGTTTAGGCGGGCCACCTCTGCCCAGGAGGGTGGTAGTGTTGTCATTCCTGTTGTTGTTGTTGTAGTTGGCGGTGTGGTAGCTGGCGTTCCTGTTTCCGTAGCCGGCGTTGTGGTAGTTGGTGGCGTTTGGGTAGCCGCTGTATTTGCTGGGGGTCTGTTTAACCACTCTAGATCGGGGAGTTCTTCATCGTCCGTAGTGACATCCTCATTGTCCAAAGTGTCCCTCACCTCTTGGTCTTGTTCTTCACTTCGCCGTCTCAACGTATCGGCAATATTATGCACCCGCTCAAAGCTTGTAATTATTGTCACACCATCGCCATGTTCTTCACTGGTAATCACCTCTCTACGTTCTCTCGGATCTTGCGCGTTGAATAACCTCCGTCTGGTGGTCATGATGTATTTGTGAATGAAAGGCGAGATACTGCGCGTTATTTATAGTCTAGGCGGCCATTGGCCGCCATTAGCCGCCATTAGCGGCCATTGGTCGGCATTGTTACGCGCGGACGTCAGCGAAATCTCTCCCTAAACTTGCGCTGGCCAGAATGCTTTTCCACTGGAGTGAGAATGCGAGTGACGTATGTTCTACTCAACTTGAATGGAGGGGGCATTGAAAAATTCAGAAGGCTAGAGGCAGGGTAACTCACTATTTTTAATGATTTTATCGATTTTTAGACCCGTAAGGTTATGGATAGGGTGGTATGGAAAACCCGGTACGCTTGAAATAAATCGGTTTACCTCGGTAAAAATACGTCAGGAATGTTCCTCACAGGCTTATAATGTCACCCTGAAAATTGCAGCCGGTTTATCGAAAGAAAAGAATTTTTATCGTATTACGCGGGTTATGGTAACACAGCCATTCACATGCATAGCTGTACTCACATTTGCCTTCAGACTGTATAGTGTTGTGTTACCGTAGCCGGTGTGACGCGATAAAAAATCCTACATTTCTTTCGATAAACCGGCTGCAATTTTCAGGGTGACATTATAAGGCTGTGAGGAACATACCTGACGTATTTTTACCGAGGTAAACCGATTTATTTCAAGTGTACCGGGTTTTCCATACCACCCTATCCATAACCTTACGGGTCTAAAAATCGATAAAATCATTAAAAATAGTGAGTTACCCTGCCGCTAGCCTTCTGAATTTTTCAATGCTACACGATGAGTTCCCCCAATTCAAGTTGAAATAAATTTTATACGTCCACTCGCATTTATTGCAAAATCACACCGGTTTAAAGTTGGAAAAGAAACACAAAATTTCTGTCAGCCTAGGCCAGCACCAGGTTTTGAGGGAGAGATTTCGCTCACGTCCGCGCACTCATGCGCGTGCTCTACGGTTAGACTATAAAAAGCGCGCAGTATCTCGCCTTTCATTCACAACTACATCATGGCTATGGCTGAAATCATGGATATTGCCAACCTATTAGACGAGTTAATCATAGATAATGAACACCAACCGGTAGAGCACATGGATATGGAACACGATGAACATTGGCTGGGTGATATTATACAAGACCTATTTAAAGATGCAGAAGACCAGCCGGTACAGGGCGGCGAACACGACCCAGGAGCACAAGTGGTAGCGGATGTCACTGCACTACAATGCGACCGGTTTGACCGAGTGCTACAAGATGTCTACAAACAACATCAAGAACAAGCCCAAGCTCAACATGTCCAACAAGACCAAGAAAGAGAAAGGAGAACAAAAGAACAGATGGCTATTTTACAGCCGCCATTACTGGAAGAAGACCAAGCAACAGAAAAAAAAGAACAACAAGAAATGGCAAGGTTAACGCAGCAAGAGATGGAGTACTACACTATGGCAATAAGAAGAAGACTGGCACCAAACACAAGATGTAAAGCAGCACAGTATTTACGCTGCGTCGAATGCGCTAGTCAATTTGCCAAATACGCTATATTTCCATGTGGCCATCAAGCCTTATGTATTTGCTGTATTCACCGACACGCCCGAAGACCAGAGCCTACGTGCTCTGACAACCCCATAGTGTGTAAACTCATAGCGCTGAAATTCCCGGTGTGTACTCAGAGATGGCAAGCCGACCTGTTCCCAACGATGTAACCCCTTACATCTTCCAAAGTCCCTTTTCAGGGCCATCCAATCTTTTCGAAAGAGGAAGCTTCTAATTCAAAAGCACAAAATAACACCAACTCCTGCACATGCACACACATACCTAGGTAACAATAGGTAAATAACACATCAATTCCCATGTTAAATGCATTCCTATGTCTATAACATTAGGGTTGGCCCTGAAACATTTTTTTCGTTGTGGGTCTCAGCCAGCGCGCGGACGTCGGCGTCGGCCAGGTTAAATGATTGCATATATTTATAACATTAGAATGGATGTACGCGTCGCTGATTGGTGCCTACGCCGAATGCCTACGCCGACGTCCACGCGCCCAACCCTTCCTGGGTTAATTTACAATCCTCAGATTTTGCTATCAATTCCCATGTTAAATGCATTCCTATTTCTATAACATTAGGGTTGGCCCTGAAACATTTTTTTCGTTGTGGATCTCAGCCAGCGCGCGGACGTCGGCGAAGAATCACCACGTCCGCGCGCACAACCCTTCCTGGGTTAATTTACAATCCGCTGATTTTACACAAAATCGCTATAGCAAATTCCTATGTTAAATCCATTCCTATCTCTATAATATTAGAGTTCATCTACGCGTCGCTGATTGGTCTAATTTAGGCGCGAGTCATGCCTGCTGGGTCCCCGCAGAATCCTCACTTTTTGCGCAAAATTCAGTCAATTCTCCAGGTTAAATGATTGCATATATCTATAACATTAGAATGGATGTACGCGTCGCTGATTGGTGCCTACGCCGAATGCCTACGCCGACGTCCGCGCGCCCAACCCTTCCTGGGTTAATTTACAATCCTCAGATTTTGCACAAAATTGGCTAAATTTTTTTTGCATGGGTTGGCCCTGAACACTGAGAAAAAAAATGTGTGTTGGAAGGGCTAGGGGTTGGCCCTGAAAAGGACCGTTGAGGGGCAGGGATTGTTTTTTGGAGTTGGAGATTGGTAATTATATAGAATATAGAAGAGATTATGTAGGACCTGATTTGAATTGAATGTGCCAAGTTAGAAGTTCCCCTTTCGGTAGATTGGGGTGGCCCTGAAAAGGGCCGTTGGTTGGCCCTGAAAAGGGCCGTTGAGGTCAATTTGTTTACCCTGTTTTATTCAGGAGGAGTTTGCCTGTCTACTCCGAAAAATTGCTGACTGAAAAGTAGCGGTACGGTTCCAGCCGGTACCGGTGTTGATGTTGTTGTGGATCGTGGTCGGCATCAATGGGCACATCTTGTAGCAAGTTCGCTGGTGGAATGGTGCTGATATCCACGAATTCCGGCTGGACTTGTTGTTGTTGTTGTTGTTGTGGAGGAGGTGGTGCAGGATGCAATTCTTCCATCGCCGCTTTCAAATGGATCAACCAGGCCTCATCACTAACTGTTCTCGCCGTAATGATCAGGGCACGCAGAATCCTGGCTGCCTCCGGAGTAAAATCGTGTGTATCTACTTGTCGGCACCATTCACGAACTTGCCCCAGCCAGAAATCTTTTACGGCCTTAATCATCTTGTTTTTTTCTCTCCGTGCTATCTCCCTGTGTGCTTCCACTATTCGCCCCGAAGCCTTCGTGGTAGACATCTTAGCCACCCTCACCCTGCTGTTCATCATTTTCTTCTATAGCTCTGTATGGTCTTGTCAGTCTGGCAAAGGTATTTGGAATGACGCTCCCACGCTCCCGCTGGCTTTATACTGAAACTAGAGTAGATTTTCATTGGCTGTTTCAATGGGGTGGTGCTGGCTTCATTGGTTCTTTTTATTGATAGCTGATTGGCTCTTTTTATTGATAGCTGATTGGCTCTTATTCGGGACTGCTGATTGGTCAATATAGCGCGTAGCATACCTTCCTGGGTTAATTTACAATCCGCTGTTTTGGCACGAAATTCGCTATGGCCAATTCCCAGGTTAAATGATTGCATATATCTATAACATTAGAATGGATGTACGCGTCGCTGATTGGTGCCTACGCCGAATGCCTACGCCGAGGTCCGCGCGCCCAACCCTTCCTGGGTTAATTTACAATCCTCAGATTTTGCACAAAATTGCCTATAGCAAATTCTCCATGTTAAATGCATTCCTATGTTTATAACATTAGGGTTGGCCCTGAAACATTTTTTCGTATCTCAGTTGAACTACGCGTCGCTGATTGGTCCAATTTTAGGCGCCACTCATGCCTGCTGGGTCCCCGCAGAATCCTTACTTTTTGCACGAAATTCAGTCAATTCCCATGTTAAAATCCATTCCTATGTCTATAACATTAGGGTTGGCCCTGAAACATTTTCTCTAGCCGAATGCATGTACAGCTATGTATTGGCGCGAGTGATGCATTCTGGATCACGTCAGAATCCCCTCATTTTACACAAAATCGCTATAGCAAATTCCTATGTTAAATCCATTCCTATCTCTATAATATTAGAGTTCATCTACGCGTCGCTGATTGGTCTAATTTAGGCGCGAGTCATGCCTGCTGGGGCCCCGCAGAATCCTCACTATTTGCGCAAAATTCAGTCAATTCTCCAGGTTAAATGATTGCATATATCTATAACATTAGAATGGATGTACGCGTCGCTGATTGGTGCCTACGCCGAATGCCTACGCCGAATGCCTACGCCGAGGTCCGCGCGCCCAACCCTTCCTGGGTTAATTTACAATCCTCAGATTTTGCACAAAATTGCCTATAGCAAATTCCTAGGTTAAATGCATTCCTATCTCTATAACATTACAGCCCGAATGATCACGGACTTTCACGAAGGTAGGGATGGAATAAAAACTATAACGTATACGGGTACGGATAGAGAGAGGCACGAAAAAAAAAAAAAAAAAAAAAACCCTATAACGTGTACGGCTACGGACTAGGGTTTTTAATAGACACGAGTGATCACGGACTTTCACGAAGGGGGAAAAAAACGTGGACCCCTTCGATACATACAGGCCTGCCTCGTCGGTGTTTTGTCATTCACCACCATGGCAGCGCACGGAGCACTTGGGGAGCAAGCCTTCTTCCAACTCACGCCTGACGTCATCCTGATCGTCTATGACCATCAACTGCAGCTCATCGAAGAACATCCCCGAGAGGTGAAGCTATGTTTAACCCTAGCAGGATGGACTCTATTGACACGGTTGTTACAGGGAAAAGAGCCCGAAGTCGATTTCATGCACGTGGGAGTCGGTGTCTACCTACGAAGTGGTAGAGATGATTCTTTTTTTCCCCGGTTAGAAGAGTGTGGTGGCTCCTGTATCATACTCCGGCCGGCATTATGGCAGGCGCTGAAAGCTATTATCACCGACGTCCACGACTTACTGCACCCCGAGGCGAACTCTGTAGCCACCCGTACTCTTACACCGGACTGCACCCTATTGTTGTACCCCAAACGAGTGGAGCTCATCGATGACGACAGTAGGTGTTGGTGTACGTCTGAACCAGCGCGTGTCTCTTTGTCACCGGAAGGCTGGACTACCTTGAAACGGGTGTTGTTGGATGACCTGGACGGTGATAGCATTCACCTGTGTGACGACGTCTACATTTTCCGCGGTCCCTATTTTGCTCGACTCCTCTGTCTGAAGCGAGGTGGTTTTACTCTGGACCCTGATCTATGGACAGCCTTGGAAAAAGTAATCCCCATGGTCGATGAAGTACTATATCTATAGGGTGCACACAGGCTAGAGTGTCAGTGTCTACTCATAAAGCGAACACACCACAGCGCAACCCGGACGGGGACCCGGACAGGCACCCAGATGAAGGGTAGGAAGACAGGCACCCAGATGAGGGGCACCCGAAAGGGGATGAGAAAAGGTGGGCGGCAGGAATCTACGTGGCGTACCACTGTGAACAAGGTGTTAACCGATTTGTATTACAACCCTACCAGTCCAGCCGCTTATAGCGCTGTGGGAGCGCTCGCTCGAGCTGCACATTCCCAAGGCATCAGTCGAACTGAAGTTCGAGAATGGTTAAAAACCCAAGACACTTATAGCTTACATCGAGCAGCCCGACGACATTTTCGCCGTAACCGAGTTATCGCAGGAGGCGTAGACGCGCAATGGCAGGCTGATTTGGTCGATATGAGTCGATATGAGTCGATTTGCACCCCACAATGATGGACATCGGTACATGTTGACCTGTATCGATATTTTATCCAAGTACGCATGGGTACTACCCATTCGCACCAAAACAGGAGAGAATCTGGTACGGGCGTTCCAGCAGATTTTCAAGACGGGACGCAAACCCCTCTATTTGCAAACGGATGAAGGCACAGAATTTCTCAACCGTCCCTTTCAAGCCTTTCTTAAGAAACAGAAGGTGTTTTTCTTCCATACGTACAACGAGACCAAAGCCTCTGTCGTGGAACGATTCAATCGCACCTTCAAAGGACGAATGTACAAGTATTTTACCGCCAAAAACACCCGACGGTACATCGATGTGCTACCTCAACTGGTCCAAGGGTACAATCGAGCCTATCATCGCAGTATCCAGCGAGCTCCCCTCGATGTGACAGAACGCAACGAACATCAAGTGCGCCGTACGCTGTACTCGATAGACCCCAGTCCACTCACGTCACCCCGTTACAAACGCGGAGATGTGGTACGGATCAGTAAAGTCAAAGGACAATTTGAGAAAAGTTACTTGCCCAATTGGAGTGACGAGCACTTTGTCATCGTTCGCCATAAGCCTCGACAGCCACACGTCTATCAACTGGAAGATCTACAAGGAGAAACACTGCAAGGCACGTTTCACGAGGCGGAATTACAACCCGTGGTGAAAACACGGAAAGACTACTACACGGTGGAAAAGATTTTGAAAACGGAACGTCGACGTGGCATCCCCTATCATTTCGTCAAATGGCAAGGTTGGCCCAGTTCGTTTAATTCCTGGGTGTCAGGCCGTGACATGAAACGACTATAAATTCTACCTCACATCGCCTACATCCTTCAGTGTAGGGTTGTACCATGGGTAGTGCACATCTACCCTTACTGCTACGGACTCGAAAAGGACAAGTGGGTGCCGTAGTGTGTCTAGTAGTGCTTCTGTGTACCTTATTTGGAGGAGTCTTCTACGATTTGACGTACCTGATATCCTGTTTCAACACCATTCGTGCAAGTGCTGCGCCACCCAACACCACCACCACCACCACCACCACGACTCTCGCTCCTACGACGCGGCGATCACCACAGTCCATCCAGTCCACGACGCGGTCACTTTTCATCCACCAGCCTGCCGTATCAACCCTCAGACTACGGACCCTATCACCACACACACTCAGCCCCACGACGCGGTCACTTTTCATCCCGCCAACCGTATCTACCCTGAGAAACGACGAACCTTCCACCCCATCACGACCACCACCCACCACCACCACCACCACCGCGACGCTAACACCTAGAGGAGGATACGGTGAATACCGTTTACCACAGCAACGGTACCCGAACGACTACGATCCCCGGTGGGATCCACGACAACGGTGGTGGGCCTCTGAACCTCAAATCACCAAATAAAAAAAAAAAAAAAAAAAACGGCTATGGATCCTCGGTGGCAGCATCCTTTCACGTGTCTCATCGCTGGACCGACTGGGTCGGAAAAAACACACTTCGTTCAACGCCTGATCCAACACGGGTCAGCCCTCATTTCACCGCCCGTAGCTCGCATCCTGTGGTGTTATGGAGCTTGGCAACCGGCGTACGAGGAACTGGCACGTCTCCCTGGACTCACCTTAGTAGAAGGATTACCGCCCGAGGATACGCCAGAAGACACCTTGGTCGTGGTCGACGATCTGATGACCGAAACGGACAGTCGATTCACCCGTCTCTTTACCAAAGGAAGCCATCATCGTCGGTTGAGCATCATCTACATCGTGCAGAATCTCTTCAGTAAGAACAAAGAGCACAGGAACATTAGTTTGAATGCTCAGTATGTGGTGTTATTCAAAAACCCCAGAGACGCATCACAAATTATGCACCTGGCAAAACAGATGTACCCTAAAAACACGGCCTTTGTGCGGGAAGCCTTTGAAGAGGCCACCCAAGGGGCTCACGGGTATCTACTCATCGACTTGAAACAAGACACACCCTCGGCACATCGATTGCGCACCCACATTTTTCCCGGGGAGTTCCAGACGGTGTACACACCCAAATAAAAGAAGAGGACAATCCACTCTAGCAGTCACTTCTTCATCATGTCTGCACGGATACGCAAGCACGCGCCGGCCCTACGCGTATTACGCAGCGCGCCACCGGAGGTGGGCCGGGCCCTGGTGCGCGGCGCGGACCCAGACTTGGTACGGTGTTTGTGTGAAGTGGCTCATAATGTGTTAAAAGGCAATGTTCCTCTCAGTCCTCTGCAGAAAGGGAAATTGCAACGGCACAAGACGGGTCTACGAACGCTGGTGAAGAAGACGGGCAGTGTCAAGAAAAAGAAACAGGTGTTACAGCGAGGTGGATTTCTCCGCGCACTCCTCGCACCCTTAGCCGCTACCGTACTGGGACCGTTACTAGGCTCCATCTTGGGACGCTAACATGGAACATACGAAAAAAATGATGCTGGTCGAACCTCGACTGTTACAGAGTTTGCAATCACCCTACCCTGTCCCTGCCACGGTGCAACAACTCCAGTCTCTGGACGAAGAGATGAATAGTATACTCCAACGTCGACTACCCGATCACGAGAAAATTCAACTCTACCATCACACGCTGAACCAGTACAAGACGTTTATGGATCAATATAGGGGTAGTAGTACACCCCTACTACCCGCAGCGCCCACACTCACACCACCACCACCACCACCCTCATCCTCTGCCTCACCTCAGCTCGAACAGGAAGTGTTGGCCAGTGTCCCTAAAGCATTCAAGACCAAGGCTCGTTTATTGTTGGACCGGGTGAAACAGAATCCTAATATGGGTTGGACCGACCAGGGGCAGCTGCTGATTGGAAACCAAGCGGTGCCGGGGTCTCATATCACCGATCTGATCAACGATACGGTACGTTCTCGCAAACACTCAAATCCACCGGGCTGGGAAGCCTTTGCTCAGGGGTTAAAAGACACACACATCCCTCGAGAATTGGTAGGAAATCGTGAACGCTGGAACTGGATGCAAGCACCCTCTCGACTTCCCCATACCTGGGAATGTGAATGGCAACCGCAGACGCCGCCCAAAACACCTTCACGGCGGGCACCTACTTCGTCACCCCTTTTACCACGTCATCCCCTGCAACCCCCCAGATCTAAATCGCCGCGACGATCACGACGCCAAGGTAAGCCGCCCAAGGCCTGGGAGCCCTACTAGGGGAATCCTATTAAAACCCGGTGCAGAAGCCAGAAAGCTCAGTCGTCATGTTTTACCTCACGCTGCCCAGTAACAGTTCACTCGATGTGTTTCCTGACAACACCTTGGCCAAGTACGTGACTCAATTACCACAACCGTTGCATTTACCTGGCCGGTGGGAATGTGGACTGGTGGATATTCAGTACCCTTACTCGTGGTACAACGTACGAGACCAAGAAGTATGGTACGAAGTGACCTACGAAGGCAAAGTACACCGACTCACTCTACCCCCAGGCCAATACGATACGCCCAAGACGTTCATAGAGGGTCTGCTCACCTTGTTGGAGTACAAGTCTCTACGGGAGGTGACGAATAATTCAAAACCCCTGAAAGCCTATCCCTTCAAGAATCACGTGATCTTCGATGTCAACGCACACAACGACAAGTCCTGTATCCTGCTCAGCCCCAACGTGGGTGTGAAACTGAGTCCTACACTACAGCAAATGTTAGGTCTGCCTTACAGCGTGTACACGGGGCCCACCACCGACAACGGTGACGTTGTGATGGATATGAAAGTAGGCATGTACGGGCTCTACGTCTACTCGGACGCAGTGGACAGCCATATTGTGGGCGATGTGAACACACCTCTGTTACGGGTGGTCCCCATTAGCAAGACGTATGGCAATCAAGTCAACCAGAGTTTCAACCATATACTCTACCTACCCGTACGACATACCGATATCAACACGATCATGGTGGATATAAGAGATGACACGGGACACCCGGTTGCATTCGAACGAGGGAAAGTGGTGCTGACACTTCATTTCCGACAAGCCCGCTCTCCTCACTTCGTATAATGTACGTGCCTTACCAGTGCCATACGCCCAGCTATGGCGACTACTACAAGAAACAAACGGGAGGGAACTTGCCCATCTTTAGCGGTGCACGCATGCAACGAGGTCACGGATTGGGGAACATACTGGGCAGCATCGTGAAAACGTTCTTACCCTTGGTGACACGGGGTGTCAAAGCGGTAGGTAAACAAGCGGTACGCAGTGGATTGCACGTGGCCGGTGATGTCTTGGGAGGCACAGCACCCCGACAAGCCTTCAAACGACGGGCTAAAGAAGCAGGCAGCGTCTTGATCGCCAAAGCCCTTAAAAGACAACCACGGGTACAGCGAAGAGTCATTCGACGTCCGACACACCGACGACGCACACCCCGGAATAAGACGAAGAAGAAGAAGAAGAAGAGTAAGAGAGACATCTTCGCATAATGGCATTCATTCACTCCGAGTCGTGTCCGTCTACCAACAGTGAATTGGATTTGTGGACTATTCCACCCACCCAGACCAGTGTGGCCGAAGGACGGTGGGTAGAACATCGACCCCTGGCTAGCCTGACGGGGACGGGACCCCTGGAATTTACCATTGAAAACAAAGATACGGCCTACCTGGATTTAGCCCACACCTACTTGTACGTGAAAGCCAAAATAGTGGACGGAGCCGGGGCCCCCATAGCGGACGATGCGGTAGTAGGCCCGGTGAATCTTTGGCTGCACTCCTTGTTCCAACAGGTGGATATAGGTCTGAACGATAAACTCATCAGTACGTCCACCAATACGTACCCGTACCGAGCCTACATGGAGACGCTGTTGTCGTACGGCAATGATGCCAAAAACACACACTTGCAAGCCTCGCTGTACTACAAGGATACACCCGGATCCATGAATAGCGTGCTCGCTGCCAATAATGGGTTCACCACGCGCAAAAACCTGGCAGCCAGTAGCAAGTCCGTCGATATGATGGGACGACTGCACGCCGATCTGTTCCTGCAAGACCGCTACATGATGAACGATGTATCCATCAAGATCAAGTTGATCCGTTCCACACCCCCGTTCGCCTTGATGGCCGCTGGAGAGGCTGCCAATTACAAGATCATCATTGAAGATGCAGCCCTGTTTGTGCGTACGGTGGATTTGCAACAGGGGGTGTTGCTGAGTCACATGGAAGCCTTATCGAAAAAACCAGCCCTGTACCCCATCCGACGCGTACAGACCAAGGTGTTCTCTGTGCCAGCAGGCACGATGATGGCCAATCGTGAAAATTTATTTCTAGGGGATCTCCCTAAACGTCTTACCGTGGCGTGTGTGACCAACACCGCTTTCAATGGACAGTGGGATGAGAATCCGTTCGCCTTTCAACATTTCAACCTCAACTTTTTGGCACTGCACGTGGCCGGCCATCAAATTCCAGCCCGTCCATTACAACCGGATTTTGGTAACCAAAACTATGTGCGGAGCTACCTGAACCTGTTTACAGCCACAGGACAAAACAACCAGGACGAAGGAAATACCATCACTCGACGAGACTTTCACCGTGGGTACACGTTGTTCGCCTTCGACCTCACCCCCACCTTGGAACACGATCATCAACTGGCCTTGCTCAAGAAAGGAAACCTACGGTTGGAACTGCGTTTCGCCGTGGCTCTAGGCCAGACCATTAACGTGATTTGCTACGCCGAGTTTGATAACGTCATCAGCGTGGATCAGCAAAGAAACGTCCTGTGTGACTACGCCAGCTAGAGTCATGGATACAGAGCAGCTGATGGCCATACTCCAGCAAGATCCTCGAGTACCCTTTCGAGGTGTGTTTCCACGCAATGTGTTTCCCACCCACTCCACCACCCCAGCAGCCTACATCCTGAATACAGACCCTGGGTCTCGACCCGGTGAACATTGGGTGGCTGTGTACGTGGATACCCTAGGCCAAGGCGAATACTTTGATTCCTACGGACTTGCACCCCTACATCCCGATTTGGTGAAATTCATGGACGTATCTACTACAGTGTGGCGTTGGAATACTCAAGGACCCTTGAGTAGTGTGTGCGGACAGTACTGTGTGTTTTATCTCACTCACCGGAGTAGAGGACATTCTATGCAAACGATCGTACACATGTTTGATGATTATTGTCAAGCCGAAGACCGTGATGTCCTCGTCTATGACTGGACGGCCTCTCGTTTTAATGTGCATGGTCCATTTCTCTGGTTAACTTAAATTCAATGCACTGCGCGCAGTACTATTGTTTTTTATTATGACGTTATTGTTCTGACGTTGTTGTTCTGACGTTCATTGATGTTCAATAAAAAAAGATTCATGAAAAACACAAAAATGATGGTTTTGACTTATTTTTTTTATTTAAGTCAACAAGAAGGAAGTTACACTATGTACAATAGAATACAGGTGGTATGTACAATAGAATACAAGTGGTATGTATATACAAGTGGTACAAAAAATTCTGTCAGGAGTAGGATTCGAACCTACGTTCGGCATTTCGCCGACCAGCACAGTTAACCGGCGCCTTAGACCACTCGGCCATCCTGACTTTTACAGTTTTTAACTCGTGTATCAACAGTCCATATAGTGTGTTCGACATTTTTTCACAAGACCACTCGACCATCCTGACTTTTACAGTTTTTTAACTCGTGTATCAACAGTCCATAGTGTGTTCGACATTTTTTCACAAGTCCAAGTAAGTGGTACTGATGCCATCGGGAAGGACTTTCCGTTTCGGGTAAAAGAAAGTAAAGGCGTCTCGTTGCTGAATGTACGTCCGCATCTGGTGGTCCACCACCCGAAATCTTCGGTTAGTCCCACTCGCACTGGCCTGGCTTTGCAGTACGTTCAGGTACAAGGCTTTGTCGATGTTGGGATCGCCCCGGTTCACCCCTTTGCAGCTAAACTTATTTTCGTCTCCTCCGTAACAGTAATACGTCTTGGAGGAGAGAGCAATCATAGCATCCCCACTCCACTCCAGCTTGAAGAGGCCCGGCGTACGCTTATCGTACTGGTAATGGTCACGTCGAGGTAGCCACTGGTCCCGTTCCACCTCATACTGTGCACGTAACTCAGGTTTCACCAGGGACTCCCAATCCGCATTAGAGACGGCCATGTAGGCCGAGTCCGTATCCATCTCCATGAGTTGCCAGTCTGATGGGTTAAAATACACACCCATGAAATCATATAGAAACTGCAGCATCCTCAGCTTGGCCACCTGGTATACCATACATCCAATCTGCAGGGGTAGGTTGTAACGGATAGTCTTTTTAGCTAAAGTGATTTCATAGATGTCGTCATCGATGACCTCCACGGATCGAAACAGAGGAGAATTCACTTTTTTGCGGGCTTGGGCAGTAGTACAAATGTTCACGTTCACGTGCTTATCCTGGTTCGTCACCGTTTTCCCATAATAGCCATTGCCCGTCAATTTCCACGATTCACCGATGATGGCCTTACTCGGGTCTTGATCACCTTGACGACGGGCAGACGTCACAATGTCGGCATTCTCCGCAAAACAGGCGTTGGGTACGTACTGTATCACTTGGTATATTTTCGTAATTTCCAGACCGTGGCTCATGTACCACTGCAGCAGCGGAGTGCCCAGCAAGATTTTCTCTGCCCACATACTGCCAATCAACATCCGTCGAGGTTGAGGCAAACACTCTTGTTGCTCCGCATAGGCCCCCATGGTGTCCCCAATATCATCCCGACCCACCAGCGTGTTCTTAAAGATGGGAGGGCACTGGGCGAAGAGGGGCTTGAGAGTGTCGGGAACATGCAAATCACATTCGACAAAGCCGTAGAGGTCCCAGAACGAATGGCGTCGAACATCTGTGGCAGACTCGGGAGTCGCCGACGACTCAGCGGGTACTCACGCTCTTTTAGGAAACGCCGTAAATGGGGCAGGGCCTGGCACATGGTGTGAAATTCACACTCCCACATTTCGATCAGATGGTAGCCTCTCTCTTTCACATAATCACCGTTCTCCTCCACTTCTTCTCGTAATTCTTCCGGTGTTTTTCCACGGCGTTGGTTGAAGCGTCCAGCGCTGAAATGGCATCCGTGGCCGTGCCAATAGCAACCGTAAAATTGGAATACGGTCGGTGTTCTACCCACTAGGGCAAACCCATCGACGGGGAGTCGACGATCTCCTATGCGCTTCTCTGTGGCGTTGGTCTGATGGCGTATATAAATTCCCCGTCGATAGGCTTCCCAATCCAACCACTGATCAGCCAGATGCTTGTAGGGAGTACGTTGCGGTGTGAAATGCTGGCCTTCGGCCAACCAACGTGTATAATGTCCACTGGGCATAGGTTGGGCCAGAGACCACAGGTACAAGGCATTTGCATCGAATCCGATGATCTTAGCACAGGGTTTTCCACTGGGGAGAGTAGTGACGTCCTTCTCGTGATAACGGTGAAAAATAAGACTCGGTCCGCCCACAATGTTCTGCTTTAGACAATCATGTCCGCATCTTTTTGCTGTATCAGCGAGAAGTACGTAGGACACTCTTGAAAAAGATGGCGAAGCGCCAGACCCGGTAAACTCAAGCACTCCTTGAAGATGTCGACGTGCATCTCACGACGAAAGAGTTGAACCATTTTCTCGGCCGCTTCCAGGAAAGGAACCACATCTAAGTTATTATACCATATCAGGAAATCTCGCAAGGTCTGCATGTGTTGATCGTTCCATACCTGCTGTAGTTCCCGGTACGTGTCTTCCGGACATTCCACTTGCTTCAAATCGTCAAAGAAGGCATCCCGGGGTGGCAACTGTGTTTCCTCCAAACGGTCGAGCGTCGATATATACGTGTAAGGGAACCTCCCTTTGGTTTGTGCACAGTCATACGCCTTCACCCACTGATCATAGCTATAATTAGGAGCTAAGTAGTTCCGTACATCCAGGAAATGAAGTGATGTGGTAGTGAGGGCCATATGATTATTGATCTTCTTGATGACGGACTTGATGGTATTCGCCTGGGCCAAGTAGGGGTAGAGAAATTCCTTCACCATGTTCAAGTCATATCGCCCCGAGTTGAAACCCAGCACCGGTAACTGGCCTAGGTATTGTAGGAAGCGCACTTTCAATTTCTCCGCATACGGTTTCGGTAAAGGCACATCCTGCGACTGCATGGGCTCCGGCGCCGACTCGGGCTCCGACTCGGACTCGGACTCTTCATCGTCACTAAACGATACACCCGGTATAGGAATCCGATCGTCCAGTTGGTCCAATACGTCCTGGAACTTGGACACCAACAATTCCGTACTGGCCGCACTGACTTACTCTAAATACTCCATCATGCGGGTCATCAACACATGGGAATCCCCGGTGGACACAAAACAGACCGGTGTAGCGTCATAGCCAGGTACGTTGCTGGAAACGCTGACACTCAGGGGAATATGGCGCTGCGTCCACTGCGTTTTCGCTGAAAACATGTCCATGGGCTCCAACAAGGCCTCAAAATCGTAACACGCACGATAGGGAAAATAACGGTCCGCCTCCGGTATGATCAGACCCTCATCGGCCAGTTCCTCGAAAATAGTAGGCGTATTATGATACACACCACCAGGATATGCTCGCTTCACAGCGTTCGTACAGATTTTCTCGTGCTGATGTAAGTTGTTGGAACGGTCAAACACCCGATGGCATTGGGCACAACTGTAAGACTGGGCGTACTGGCTCATATTGTAGATCAGCGAAAAATGACTCACGCCATTGTAGTCGAAGACATTGACTTTCATCGTAGAAGCATACCGTTCTGTTGAACGACGAAACAATTCAGCCACAAATGTATCCTCCTCACATTGTAATCGGTATACAAAGATATTGATGTTGAACAGTGTTTCCACGTCATCCAAATTCTTGAAAGGGACTCCACGGAAGTGTCGCTTATCCAAGTCTTGCTGCTCTAAGTACTCTTCCCAATAGCCATTGGCCACTGTGTCACAACTCTTGGGATTACACTCGTCCAGATGCACGGCCAAACACCGAAACAGACATTTCCGGTCTTTGTAGGGTCCATGTGCTCCTGCCGTTAATGCATACAGTCCGTGTCGATGAAGCAGCCAAGGGGGTAGTAGTACAGGAGCACCGATAGGATGATCTCTCATTTTCGTGACGAAAAATGTGACGTTGGTCACCATTTCCACAAGCCATTTGGTATTGGGGCGTTGCAATCGAGCCCATTCCAATGGATCCAACTTAGTCAGTTGGTCGATGACTGGCTCCAGGGAAATCGCATCCGTCACCGTGAACGGCTGGTCAAACACATAGGTATTATTGCTGGGATAATAATACCGCACCTGGTCCGTGTCCTTGTGCCGTAAAATGTACCCGAATGTCATATTCAACTTGAACGCTGTGACCTGGTCTGTGAAAATGTTCTCGGCATAGGTAGACAAATACGTGAGGTCCTGCAGTCGATAGTTATACAAGTCCAATAGACGACGGTCACGGTGAAAACAATGGCGTATGGTAGCCCAGTGTCGTTGATAAATGTCCCTCACACGCTCGTCTTCAGGCAAGACTTCAACC
The DNA here is from genome assembly GCA_036873755.1 of Hanleya hanleyi. Lineage (NCBI taxonomy): Eukaryota > Metazoa > Mollusca > Polyplacophora > Lepidopleurida > Hanleyidae > Hanleya > Hanleya hanleyi. Next base: position 71,528 of record JAVTVY010030258.1, on the reverse strand, counting down.
GGAGGTGCTGCTGGGTCCAATGGAAAATCTTCTCCACGTCTCATGCTTCTCTCCTCCTCTCGTCAGAACAAGCAGGCAGGCAGGCAGGCAGGCAGGCTGGTCAGGTAGGTGTGACAGCTCCGTGAGGTAGTGCAATGAATACACCCAACCACTAAAAATCACCCCCTTTTATACGTTTTTCTACAACAATGGCGGTCTAGCCGCCATTTTCGCCGCCATTAGCCACCATTAGCCACCATTATCCACCATTATCCACCATTTTTTCCTACCATTAGCCGCCATTAGCCGCCATCTTGCCCCATTTTCCCATAGGCAGTCACGTCTTGCCGCCATTAGCCGCCATTTCGGCAGCCATTAGCCGCCATTAGCCACCATTTTATTAGACGCCATTTTCCAACATGGCGGACTAGGCGGCCATTGGCCGCCATTAGCCGCCATTTTCCAACATGGCGGACTAGCCGCCATTAGCCGCCATTGTGGGGAAAAACCCCAGTACATCAACAGACACAGACAAGTCTAGACATGTACAAAGGCCACGCCTCATTCAATCCAACCGGAAGTGACGTCATACCTGCGCACATCACTCCTGCGCACACAGCCACAATTTCTTTTCTCGCGCATGCGCAGTGAGGCGCCAGTGACTCAATTTGCTGGGACCCTACTACTGATTTTGCTATTGATCGAACGATTTACCCGCTATATTTCTTTGATCTAGTTTTGAAAAAACAGACTTTTAAAATCTATACGTCTGCCGAGGAACCCCTGAAACGATCGATGCGATACTTCACAGACATGATCGCGGGATGGCGGTCTCTCAAAATTCCTCATTTGAAGATGATCTCTCAAAAATATGGCCGCCATTCACAAATCCAATTCGCCGGGTTTTCAAATGACGCATTTGAATGGCGAAAGTCCCGACATATATCCTATGTAACGATGGCGATGAACAATATGTACCAATTACGTTTCTACGTGACGTGCTTTATACCCGCCGAGTTGAATTTTGTGAAACAATGAAGGAAATGTTTAAAAGAGTAACTCTGCAACCGTTACACTGAAGTAATGATTTATAATTTCTTATTTGGTATTTCAAAGAAAAACTTGTTTGATGGATACTCAGCCGGCTCTTGTTAATAAAAATGGAACTATGGAAGCAATTGTGCTTGACCTGCAACGATCTTCGATATTTGTGCACTCTTTTTAAAGAGTGCCTTGGGTAGCAGTGGGTGTCTTTGTCGATGTTGTTGTTGTTCTTATGATTATATATAAATATATTTCTTTCAAAATCCTGAGTAGTGTGACTAACGTCACAGGACCTACGAAGTAGGGTGAGGAAGATGACTTGGGTGTTCAAGCGTAAAGCTACAGGTCACCTACATGACTTGGGGGTGCAAGCGTGATGTTATAGGTCACTTAAGTGGGTCAAATTTCCATCAAAAGTAGGTCAACTCCGAACTTGCTTGTAAGTCCGCTAACGCACGTTCATGCCAAAAATCAAGTTCTAATGTCAACGGTTCCCCTTATTTTGCCGACGAAAGGACTTGGATGGACTCACTCACTCACTCATTACCGGACAATTTGCAAATGAGAGCCTACTTCGTAGGAATATAATCATTTCACACCTCTTCATACACCACAATGACAGTGGATGTCACAAAAATGCTTTCCTCGATCTACATACCCTTCCTCTAGTATACATGTATCTCCATGTAAATGACGATGGAGACGTAGTGGAGGAGGGGTATGCAGATCGATGTTGGTCGTATAGAAAGCATTTTTATCACATCCACTGTCATTGTGGTGTATCAAAAGGTGGGAAATAATTATACTTTTGAAAAAAAATTATATTTGTCATCACAACAACGACGACATCGACGAAGACACCGACTGCTACCCAAACCACTGTGGAAAAAAGTCCTATATAACATTTTTGGCATGCCTTGAACGACGACGCCTTCCACTTGCTCAATCTTATTTCCTTGGAATACGGTATTGCCTCTGACGCCTATATTTTATGGTGGGCTTGAGCTACATTTACCCTTGTATAATCGACGGTAAATGCGTCAAGAATGGTGTATGGTGTTGTATTTGGGCCAAAGTGTGCGTCGCGCATCCAAGGATCAAAAAAGACGCGTGACGCGAAAATGGATATATCGCGTTTCAAAACACGACGTCGCCTTTTGTGTATAGCGTTTTGGAATGTTGAGATGCGTGACGGAAAAAACGACGTTTGAAACGCGACGTCGCCTTTCGCGTCGAGCCGCCGCGCGACACACACTTGGCCAAAAATAGAACATCATACATAGAACATCGGCATAAATAACAAATGTTAATTTGTGAACAAATTTCTGTGCTAGGCAAATGACCGAGGAATAGGGTCAAAATATACGCAATATGAGAATGGGGTTGATGATCTCTATGGCGCTTTATTCTGCTAAAGCACGGAAGAAATAAATTCATCCAGGTAAAGTAAATATGACCTATATGCACAGCTACTGTGATGTATTACATGTAAAATATATTGTACCTTTTACCTCCATTTACCTGCTGTAGTAAAGCAGGAGGAAAATTGTAAAGGATTGAAGGATACATACGACGATATCAAGGGCGTCGCTTGCGGGCGGTCGTTGGGTGCGAACGACCTCCCTTCAGCGTGTTATTATCCAATGTTGGACATCACAGTGATGGGCTCTCCAATAAATAAGCACAGGAAACCCCCTCTCAAGAAATCCTGGCGACGCCCATGGATATGTTGTTGAATTGAAAGGAGAGAGGCATATAATTTAGCCACAGTTTAACAAACCTTATGATAAAGTGATCACGTAACACTACAACATATGTTAATGTGTTTTATTCATTGTCATTGAAAGCGTGCAATCGTAATACTTTGAATACATGTCATATTCTTGATTCATAAACAATCATAAAAGGAACTTCGCGAAATTGTACATTCTCCGTATAGTGACACAATATCAATAAACCATTTCAATGGTAATATTTCACATACTCTCTAAAACAATTGACTGAACTGTTCCACTCAAGTTTGAGTGAAATGTACCTGTTCACTGAAACTTGAGTTACCGTACTTTTCACTGTTAAGTTGACTTACTTTTCACTCAACTTGAGTTAAAACCACTCAAGTTCATTCAACTTGAGTGGGATGAATTTCCACTCTTATACTTCAGTGAATGTCACTCAACTTGAGCGCATGTAACTGATGTTGAGTGGAAAGTAACTCAAGATGAGTGAAAATCTACCTCAAGTATTGAGTGGAATAAATTTCCACTCTAACTTGAGCGAAATTTCAATCAACTTTTTTTAGAGAGCATACACTATATCTTCTAAGTTCCTTTTCTTCCTGTCGTATGTCACTGTTAATTTTTATTTCTTTAATATGCATGCAAATGCTTGAGCTGGTGATTGAACATGAAATATTACCATTATTGTAATTGACTTTTTTAATTCTTCAGTCTTCTTTGGGTGTGGAATTGCGCAACGGAATGTCTTTCGTACCCTGCATGATTTCGGCGTTTCACAGGGCTTACGAGCGGCTAGAAATCATGTTGATATCTTGGGCCAACACCATGCCGATGAACTCGTGCGTTGGAAAGAGTCTGTTGAGGTAAAGGCCCCATTTAATGTTCCATTGCTACATTGACCTCAGTACCATCGTACATTGCAAACCAGATAAGAATGATTACATTTAAAATTTATTAGTACGATAGGTAGTGCGTTGAATTCAAGAACCATAATAGTCTCACATCACTTTGGCAAACATAGCATGCGCCGGGGTAAAGCGCTGGCGACTTTGCGGGGTTGATTTCGCTGGCTGAGCTAATTTTTTACGAAAACAAGAAAATATCAAGCAGCGGACGACCAGAGGAGTTTCTTCTATCGCTGGGAAGACTGCATCATAAGTAGTAGGTAAACAGCAAATTCCTTAGTATTGACCTACTTTTGTGGCGGAACTGTGCCGGGGTTTCCCAGTGGGGGTTTCCCATGACGATCACGTGATCAAGGCATGTACTGACCTGTCTAGGCTATAGTTCCGGCAACCTTTGGCCTCGAATTCTTCCGCGGTGATGCGGTCTGCCTCCGCGGACAGAAAGTAGTCCCATGGGTTGACTTCCAATGTTAATGTTTACGGGGAATACCTAAATAGACATTTTGTGGCCTAGGTGGGTGCGTAGTGGACCGATTGGGTCGAGTGAGGTATCAAAGTGAAGCATTCGTGAAGGGGCATCTGATGGGCTGGGTGTGGGGTTGAAATATCGGCATTCTGCGCATGCGCGGTGGCCAAAGGTATGAAAATAGACGTTTTGGAGCCAGGGGAGCCACTAATGGTCCAATGGGGTCATATGAGGTATCAATGTGAAGCATTCGTGAAGGGGCATTTGACTGGACTAGCGGCTCGGGCGTTGTCACCATTCTGCGCATGCGCAGACAGGGAATTGTGGGAAAACGGTATGGAAATAGACGTTTTGGGATCTAGGGGAGCCCCTAATGGGCCGATGGAGTTGTATGAGGTATCAATGTGAAGCATATGTGAGGGGGCATCTGACTGGACTAGTGGCTCGAGCGTTGTCACCATTCTACGCATGCGCAGACAGGGAATTGTGGAAAAAGGGTATGGAAATAGACGTTTTGGGATCTCGGGGAGCCCCTAATGGGCCGATCGAGTTGTATGAGGTATCAATGTCAAGCCTATGTGAAGGGGCATCCAGTCATGGGTGGGTGCATGTAAAATTTTTCCGGAAAAAAAAAACGGAACACGGACTTTATCGAAAAATCCGGGAAAATGCCTATATGAGGTATGGGGGGTATATAGGTCGCCGGGCTTAACGGGACTTGCCTATCAATAGAGTTATCTCCCCCTAGTTCCAGGGTGGGTGTATGTAAAATTTTTCCTGAAAAAATACGGAACACGGACTTTATCCTAAATTACGGGAAAATGTCTATATGGGGTATGGGGGTATAGGACCATCCTGGGAAACCTACTTCTCGACATTTGCGGTATAGGTTGTGGGGTCTCGTTTTCTTAGTCTCGTCAAGACAAACATGATAGGAAGTGTCGCGGAGCGAATCGGTGAAATTTTGGAAAAAAGTCACCGAGACCCATATAGTGATATAGTCCCATACTAGGGGTATAGGACCAATGTTTGTCCCACTGGGAAACCTACTTCTATACATTTGCGGTATGGTTGTTTGGATTTGTTTTCACGTCTCGTCATTTAGACCATGATAGGAAGTGTCCCGGCACGAAACGGTGAAATTTTTGAAAAAGTACCATACAGCCCATATAGACCCATATAGTCCCCATACTGGGGGTATAGGACCAATGTTTGTCCCACTGGGAAACCTACTTCTATACATTTGCGGTATGGTTGTTTGGATTTGTTTTCTTAGTCTCGTCAAGACAAACATGATAGAAAGTGTCCCGGCACGAAACGGTGAAATTTTTGAAAAAAGTACCATACAGCCCATATAGACCCATATAGACCCATATACGGGTTATGGGGGTATAGGACCAATGTTTGTCCCACTGGGAAACCTACTTCTATACATTTGCGGTATGGTTGTTTGGATTTGTTTTTCACGTCTCGTCATTTAGAACATGATAGGAAGTGTCCCGGAGCGAGACGGTGAAATTTTTGGAAAAAGTCACCGAGGCCTGGGTAGGCCCATAGGCCTATACTGCATGGCTACGGGTGTATAGGCCCATACGGGGTGGACGTGTTGGGCTCTAGGGGAGTCCTAATGATCCGATGGTGTCGTATGAGGTCTTATTTTGAAGCTCTCATGCAGGAGCATCCGCATCGACTAATGGTTCGTCCGTGTTCAATAGTCTGCGCATGCGCAGCCTGGCCGTAGTAGAGAAAGCAGGCATTTTTTGGGGTATGTGGGTGTGTGTTTGGGGTAGAGATGGGCTATTCACGGTTCGAATGGGTCGTGTGAGGTATCAATGTGAAGCTTGTGTGGGGTAGAGTCAGAATGGCGTGTTTTTAAATGCAAGTCGCGTCAATCTGCGCATGCGCAGCCTGGCCGTAGTAGAGAAAACAGGCATTTTTGGGGTATGTGGGTGTGTGTTTGGGGTAGAGATGGCCCGCTATGGGTCCGGATGGGTCGTGGAAGGTGTCAAAGTGAAGCTTGTGTGGGTTAGAGTCAGAATGATGTGTTTTAAGTCGTCGCGTCAATCTGCGCATGCGCAGTTGGTTGTAGTAAGTAAAGTGCCCATTTTGGAGGTGTGTGGAGGTGAGTTTGGGTTCGAGATGGACCATCCTTGGTGCGAATGCGTCCTGGGAGGTATCATTTTGTAGTTCTCGGGGTGTACATTCCGATTTGAGGGATGTTCCCGTCATCTGTGATGTCATCGATGACGTCATCAGTACGAGTAGTAGCGAAAGTGGACATTTTGGGGCAGTGAAGGAAGGTATTTGGGGTAGAGACACTCCATTCTCAGCCCGAATGCGTCGTGGGAGGTGTCATCTTGTAGTTCTCGGGGTGTAGACCCCGATTTGAGGGATGTTCGCGTCATCTGTGATGCCATCGGTAACGTCATCAGTACGAGTAGTAGCGAAAGTGAGCATTTTGGAGCAGTGCAGGAAGGTATTTTGGGTAGAGAGGGGCCATTCTCAGTCCGAATGCGTCGTGGGAGGTGGCATGTTGTAGCTCTCGGGGTGTACATCCCGATTTGAGGGATGTACGCGTCACCTGTGACGTCATTGGTGACGTCATCAGTAGGAGTAATAGCGAAAGTGAGCCTTTTGGGGCAGTGAAGGATGTTATTTGGTGTAGAGATGGACCATCTTTGGTCCGAATGTGTCTAGGGAAATGTCATGTTGTAGCTCTCGGGGTGTAGACCCAATTTGAGGGATATCCACAGCATCTGTGACGTCATTGGTGACGTCATCAGTACGAGTAGCAGCGAAAGTGGGCATTTTTTAGCAGTGAAGGATGTTATTTGGTGTAGAGATGGACCATCCGCGGTGCGTGTCATCTTGTACCAACGCCCACCAACGCCATTCTTAATGCTTCAACGCCCTGGTGAAGCTCTGATATTCCATGGAATTGTCACTAATTCTTCGAAATGCAGTGACGCCCGTCAACGCCCGTCGTTACACCTTAACACTCTAACATAACGCCATGATATAGACCGGAGAGAGAACAACAACAGCAACACGGATGACACATGAGAGAACAACAACAACCACGCTGGGGGAGCCGCGTTGGGTATATTTACAATTCAAGAAGACTCTTATCCAATCAGAGGCCACCATTTGCATGTTTCATATTCGTTCCTGTCCGTTAGATGTATTCTTGTCCAATCAGAAGTCTCCATTTCAGAAAGTTCCATCTTCGGCCATGTTCGCTCTGAACTGTTTATTCTAATCATCGTCGGGCAGGCCAGGATACCGTTGAGGCCACATATCCTCAGATAGTTGTTTGTGCAATCTGAGTATCTTTCAGTGCATGGGTGAATACATTCATCCGATGGGAAGATTCCGTAATTTGGTCACGAAGAACGTAACATTGGTGACCCTCTCTACGACCCACTTGGTGTTGGGACGCTGTTGATAGGCCCATTCCAAGACATCCAATTGGTCCACTTGGTCCAGCACGGGCTTTAGCGATGTCCGGTTAATGATGTTAAACGGTTGGTCAAATACCCGGATGTTACTGCTCGGGTAAAAGTATCGGACTTGAGCTGTTTCCTTATGCTGCAGCACATAACCAAACGCCAGATTCAATTTGAAGGACGTAGCTTGGTCATTGAAGATGGCTTCCACGTATCTGCGTAGACGGGCGAGGCTGGTCAGTCGAAAATTGTAGCTATCTTGAATAGGGCGATGACGGTGGAAACAGTGTCGGATCATGGACCAATGGCGTCGATACATCTCACTCACTGGATGATCTTCGGGTAAGAGATCGCTGGGAACATCCACTGCATCTTCCAGAAAATGTTCGTTGTTGTCAGGCGTATGACTGGGAACAGTAATGCTAGGGACCGGCTGGATATCTAGGCTCTTCTGAACTGTGGGTATAGGCGGGCTCTCCGTGATCGCATCACCAGTGGCATTCGTCTCCCCGGGCTCATCTTCACTAGGTCTGACCCTCATGGGTGTCTCTTTAGTGGAAAGTTGTCGCTCATACCGTGGTGATGGACCATGAATCAAACGTTGGTGCTTTCTTAACTGACTGGGTCGTTTGAAGAGTTGACCACATTCATTACATTGTTCCTTCGCGCCCTCGTGGAGTGAGCGTTCGTGGCGCAGTAAAGCATCTTCCCGATTAAATGACCGTGCGCAGGTTATACAAGAATATAGTGTACCATTGTGGATGGAGGACTCGTGTCGTCGCAAGTCTTCTGGGCGAGTAAACAGCTTCTGGCAAGTTGTGCAAGAGAACATATCGGCTGTGGATCTGGAAATCATGAATGCCGTAAAAAATTGCCACTTTTATACGTTTTTTCCGTGACATTCGTGTCTTTTCGGCAACCTCCGTGTCTCTTCGGTCATCTCCGTGTCTTTTCGGTGACGTCCGTGACTCTTCGGAAGTTAGAGGGGAGGTGACCGGCCTATCGACCAATCAGAAGCCATCATTTCAGAAAGTTCAATCTTCGTTCAGTGTAACCTAAACGTCTTCGGGCAATCCATGATACTGAAGCTCGAAGCTCTTACTTCTCTCATTCAACACTGAGATCAATCTCCATCGGCTCTTCAATCCGCGGCGAATCGACCTCCATGGGTTCTTCTATTCTCAGATGCATTCCGATAGAAACTGAAATATCCGGTCTCGAGAGTGGCGAGCGTGATCCGTGTATAACATTTCGGTGACGACTCAATTGACTGGGATGCTTAAAGGCTATATCACAATCCGCACATGTATGCATGGGTACTTCGTGGCATGCACGTGTGTGACAACGCAAACTGTCCAGGCGATGAAAGCGCTTCGAGCAAGTTGTGCAAGAGAACATATCGGCTGTGGATCTGGAAATGATGAATGCCGTAAAACTTTCGGCTCTTATAGGCCAACATAGGAGTACCCGGATGTTCTACAGGCAGGGATGTACAAGAACCCGGATGTACCCGGATGTACCCGGATGTAAAAGTCCCGGATGTAAAAGTGCCCGGATCTTCACGAATGTACTACCATCCCGGACTTCTATCAGGCCCAGGTCCAGAAGCTCTCATGTCCTGCACCGAACTACTGCTCGGTAACCCGTGAGTGAATTAACCACGGTCGCATGCTGTAAAATGCGAGTCGCATAGGGATGGGTCTCCGTCATGGCTCTGCAACCATAGGAATGGGCTTGTGAGATCCAGAGGGACGTGTTAGACCATGTTACACATGCGCGTCTACACGTAGCTCTACGCGTGTAGTCCGTGATAAGTACTATTCTGATTGGTTAGTCCAAAAAGAGAGCAACAACAACAACAGCAAAGATTACAGGTCAATCCTTTTATTAACCACTCCATCACAGCACATCCACGCTGGGGGAATCGCTATGGGTGTGTTTGCAATTCACTTATGCTATTGTCCGTGTATTCAGAAGTTCACTGTGCTGATCTCAGACTGCTCTTGGCCAATCACAAGCCGACCCTCAGAATAAGTATAGGTCATGTTGAAGGATGGAACACAAACTGTGGACGTCTTTCGGATTGATGGGGATCAACTGACTGTGGAGTCTGAAGACTCGACTGCAATGCTGGCATTCGTGGCTGGGTGCCTTATGTACCGACCGTTGATGTCGCCGTAAATTATCCTTACGATTAAAGGACTTCCTGCAGATCGAACACGTATACTCGCCAACAGCACCTTGAAAAGTAGACTCATGGATGGGGTCAAACATCACGGGTTCCTCAACCCTCAAGCGTGCATGTCCATGGATTACACGTTGGTGAGATCTCAACTGGCTGTGTAGTCTGAAGCGGTGTCCACAATCCCCACATTGATGCCTGGATGTCTCATGGAGACACCGTTCATGGCGGTGTAAACTATCCAGGCGATTGAATGTATCCCCACAGGTCTCGCAGGTATACTGGGCAGTAGCGTCGTGGATGCTAGACTCATGGCGTTGTAAGTCGTGCAAGCGTGTAAATGACTTGGAGCAAGTGGTACACGTGAACATCGTGTCGTAAGTGGTGGAAAGAATGTCTGCTGAAAGTGTCAGACCGTTTCCCTTTTATAGCAAGCTAGCTGTTGATCTATTTTTAGAACACTCAGTTTAACTACTCCCAAGTCGAGGACCGAGAGCATATGACCTACGGGCTATAGGGTACAGGGTGCACCAGGTACGTGTGCCCAGTGGTAAATTGCGTGCAGGGGTCAAAGGTCAGTTCCGGTCACGTGAACGGAAGCGGAAGTGACCTCACAGAGGTCATATGCTCTCGGTCCTCGACTTGGGAGTAGTTAAACTGAGTGTTCTAAAATAGATCAACAGCTAGCTTGCTATAAAAGGGAAGCGGTCCGACACTTTCAGCAGACATTCGTTCAACCACTTACGACACGATGTTCACGTGTATCACTTGCTCCAAGTCATTTACACGCTTGCACGACTTACGCCATGAGTCTAGCATCCACGACGCTACTGCCCAGTATACCTGCGAGACCTGTGGGGATACATTCAATCGCCTGGATAGTTTACACCGCCATGAACGGTGTCTCCATGAGACATCCAGGCATCAATGTGGGGATTGTGGACACCGCTTCAGACTACACAGCCAGTTGAGATCTCACCAACGTATAATCCATGGACATGCACGCTTGAGGGTTGAGGAACCCGTGATGTTTGACCCCATCCATGAGTCTACTTTTCAAGGTGCTGTTGGCGAGTATACGTGTTCGATCTGCAGGAAGTCCTTTAATCGTAAGGATAATTTACGGCGACATCAACGGTCGGTACATAAGGCACCCAGCCACGAATGCCAGCATTGCAGTCGAGTCTTCAGACTCCACAGTCAGTTGATCCCCATCAATCCGAAAGACGTCCACAGTTTGTGTTCCATCCTTCAACATGATCTATACTTATTCTGAGGGTCGGCTTCTGATTGGACAAGAGCAGTCTGAGATCAGCACAGTGAACTTCTGAATACACGGACAATAGCATAAGTGAATTGCAAACACACCCATAGCGATTCCCCCAGCGTGGATGTGCTGTGATGGAGGGGCTAATAAAAGGGTTGACCTGTAATCTTTGCTGTTGTTGTTGTTGTTGCTCTCTTTTTGGACTAACCAATCAGAATAGTACTTATCACGGACTACACACGTAGAGCTACGTGTAGACGCGCTTGTGTAACATGGTCTAACACGTCCCTCTGGATCTCACAAGCCCATTCCTAAGGTTGCAGAGCCATGACGGAGACCCATCCCTATGCGACTCGCATTTTACAGCATGCGACCGTGGTTAATTCACTCATGGGTTACCGAGCAGTAGTTCGGTGCAGGACATGAGAACTTCTGGACCTGGGCCTGATAGAAGTCCGGGATGGTAGTACATTCGTGAAGATCCGGGCACTTTTACATCCGGGACTTTTACATCCGGGTACATCCGGGTTCTTGTACATCCCTGACTGTAGAACATCCGGGTACATCCGGGTTCTTGTACATCCCTGACTGTAGAACATCCGGGTACTCCTATGTTGGCCTATAAGAGCCGAAAGTTTTACGGCATTCATCATTTTTTTTTTTTTTCCTCCACATAATCAACCACTAGTACACCAAGTACTATCACACGATTTGATAGAGGCCAAATCATTCTTCTGACTTAAACAAATGGTATGGTTGCATCGGAGTTACCTTGATACTGAGGGCCGTGTGCACCATAGCCATACAAAACATTATGGCCATAATAACTATCCATACATAACATCCGGCCAAAATGTCACAGACTCATTTAGAAATAAAATAGGCATGGCAACAACGGAGTTACCTTGATACTGAGGGCCGTCTGTTCCACTGTCCTACAAAACAAACGATGGCCAAATCTAATTGAATTCACGACAACAATAGCACGGCCAAATCGCATATAGCGAGCAGTATTCGGCATAAAATATAGGAAATGGTGATGGCGGAGTTACCTTGATACTGAGGGCCGTCTATCTCATTGTCCTACAAATTCTTTATGGCCATCAAACGATAATGCATTCAGAAATAATACAGAGCTGCTTATTTGTGTATTCACCAAGTGCTGAATCCATCGAAATGTTTAGTTATTTATCCATCTATTTACTCACTTAATTATATATTGCTATTCATATTATGTGACCGACGGTCGGAGGGTGCCTGTTGTTGTGAGGAAGATATATCAAATTATTGCATCGAAAAACAATAGAAAACAAGAATGACTACAAGCCTTCTATTTCATATGATACAGGCACACCGAAGACCATAGACGAGCTGGACAAGACCTAAAACAGAAGACGGATGACGATTACAAGAATGCTAACAGCGCCTTGAGTGACAACGCCGCATAGCAAGAACACCCAGAATCAGAATACTCGACCCTAGACCACTCCGGACACGCTACCCCTTTGATGTTACCCAACTGACGCCTCAACACAGAATATGATCCTTTGACTTTCACGCAATATAGAACGTAGACCTGCCGTTCTGTACCCCAATACACACTCCAAGCAATTGTTACAGGCACAGATTTCTGGAAGGACCCCCCCTGTTCCCGAGGGCGTCAGTCGGGAAGTCGGCTCTAAGAACCCTGAAGACGCCCTGGTTCTCCCAGTTTTTTCTGGACGGCTTTGTGCGTACTATGGGGTACCAAGACAAAGGAATCATACACGCGATTACAGTGAACTCACAATTACCAGTATAACTTAACCACAAAAAAAAACAAAACAAAAAACAAAAAAAACAGAAAGAGACTTACGAACTTGTACATATAGCGATTCCTATTTACTTCTATTTATATCTCCTACTAATCTCTCATTGTTATTTATTATTTATCTATTTATTTATTTATTTATATATTTAGCGCTGGAAAAGATATTCAATAAACAACGTAATGTACCGCGAGAATCGAATAAAACATTGAGTTGATGGGCCGCGAAATCCGAATGGGAAGCGGCCCTTAAACTACAATTTCAATCAATCAATCAAAAAAAAAGCATTCATCATTTCCAGATCCACAGCCGATATGTTCTCTTGCACAACTTGCTCGAAGCGCTTTCATCGCCTGGACAGTTTGCGTTGTCACACACGTGCATGCCACGAAGTACCCATGCATACATGTGCGGATTGTGATATAGCCTTTAAGCATCCCAGTCAATTGAGTCGTCACCGAAATGTTATACACGGATCACGCTCGCCACTCTCGAGACCGGATATTTCAGTTTCTATCGGAATGCATCTGAGAATAGAAGAACCCATGAAGGTCGATTCGCCACGGATTGAAGAGCCGATGGAGATTGATCTCAGTGTTGAATGAGAGAAGTAAGAGCTTCGAGCTTCAGTATCATGGATTGCCCGAAGACGTTTAGGTTACACTGAACGAAGATTGAACTTTCTGAAATGATGGCTTCTGATTGGTCGATAGGCTGGTCACCTCCCCTCTAACTTCCGAAGTCACGGACATCACCGAAAAGACACGAGATGACCGAAGATACACGGAGGTTGCCGAAAAGACACGAATGTCACCGAAAAAACGTATAAAAGTGGCAATTTTTTTACGGCATTCATGATTTCCAGATCCACAGCCGATATGTTCTCTTGCACAACTTGCCAGAAGCTGTTTACTCGCCCAGAAGACTTGCGACGACAAGAGTCCTCCATCCACAATGGTACACTATATTTTTGTATAACCTGCGCATGGTCATTTAATCGGGAAGATGCTTTACTGCGCCACGAACGCTCACTCCACGGGGGCGCGAAGGAACAATGTAATGAATGTGGTCAACTCTTCAAACGACCCAGTCAGTTAAGAAAGCACCAACGTTTGATTCATGGTCCATCACCACGGTATGAGCGACAACTTTCCACTAAAGAGACGCCCATGAGGGTCAGACCTAGTGAAGATGAGCCCGGGGAGACGAATGCCACTGGTGATGCGATCACGGAGAACCCGCCTATACCCACAGTTCAGAAGAGCCTAGATATCCAGCCGGTCCCTAGCATTACTGTTCCCAGTCATACGCCTGACAACAACGAACATTTTCTGGAAGATGCAGTGGATGTTCCCAGCGATCTCTTACCCGAAGATCATCCAGTGAGTGAGATGTATCGACGCCATTGGTCCATGATCCGACACTGTTTCCACCGTCATCGCCCTATTCAAGATAGCTACAATTTTCGACTGACCAACCTCGCCCGTCTACGCAGATACGTGGAAGCCATCTTCAATGACCAAGCTACGTCCTTCAAATTGAATCTGGCGTTTGGTTATGTGCTGCAGCATAAGGAAACGGCTCAAGTCCGATACTTTTACCCGAGCAATAACATCCGGGTATTTGACCAACCGTTTAACATCATTAACCAGACATCGCTAAAGCCCGTGCTGGACCAAGTGGACCAATTGGATGTCTTGGAATGGGCCTATCAACAGTGTCCCAACACCAAGTGGGTCGTAGAGAGGGTCACCAATGTTACGTTCTTCGTGACCAAATTACGGAATCTTCCCATCGGATGAATGTATTCACCCATGCACTGAAAGATACTCAGATTGCACAAACAACTATCTGAGGATATGTGGCCTCAACGGTATCCTGGCCTGCCCGACGATGATTAGAATAAACAGTTCAGAGCGAACATGGCCGAAGATGGAACTTTCTGAAATGGAGACTTCTGATTGGACAAGAATACATCTAACGGACAGGGACGAATATGAAACATGCAAATGGTGGCCTCTGATTGGATAAGAGTCTTCTTGAATTGTAAATATACCCAACGCGGCTCCCCCAGCGTGGGTATGATGTAACATTAGGGAGAATAAACTATATGAAAAAAACTTCTTGTTGTTGTTCTCTCATGTGTCATCCGTGTTGCTGTTGTTGTTCTCTCTCCGGTCTATATCATGGCGTTATGTTAGAGTGTAACTGTTAAGGTGTAACGACGGGCGTTGACGGGCGTCACTGCATTTCGAAGAATTAGTGACAATTCCATGGAATATCAGAGCTTCTGAGCTATTTCACCAGGGCGTTGAAGCATTAAGAATGGCGTTGGTGGGCGTTGGTACAAGATGACACTTCCCACGACGCATTCGCACCGCGGATGGTCCATCTCTACACCAAATAACATCCTTCACTGCTAAAAAATGCCCACTTTCGCTACTACTCGTACTGATGACGTCACCAATGACGTCACAGATGCTGTGGATATCCCTCAAATTGGGTGTACACCCCGAGAGCTACAACATGACACTTCCCTAGACACATTCGGACCAAAGATGGTCCATCTCTACACCAAATAACATCCTTCACTGCCCCAAAAGGCTCACTTTCGCTATTACTCCTACTGATGACGTCACCAATGACGTCACAGGTGACGCGGACATCCCTCAAATCGGGATGTACACCCCGAGAGCTACAACATGACACCTCCCACGACGCATTCGGACTGAGAATGGCCCCTCTCTACCCAAAATACCTTCCTGCACTGCCCCAAAATGCTCACTTTCGCTACTACTCGTACTGATGACGTTACCGATGGCATCACAGATGACGCGAACATCCCTCAAATCGGGGTCTACACCCCGAGAACTACAAGATGACACCTCCCACGACGCATTCGGGCTGAGAATGGCGCGTCTCTACCCCAAATACCTTCCTTCACTGCCCCAAAATGTCCACTTTCGCTACTACTCGTACTGACGACGTCATCGAGGACGTCACAGATGACGGGAACATCCCTCAAATCCGAATGTACACCCTGAGAACTACAAAATGATACCTCCCAGGACGCATTCGGACCAAGGATGGTCCATGTCGACCCCAAACGCAATTTGAGATTAGATCCTCCGGCGGTAATCATATCTTCGAGACATGCTCCTCCGGCGGTATTTGTACCATATACGAACATGCATGAGCTAGAAAAACTAACATTGACCGAAGTAGATTGAACCATTTAAAACTACAAGCGATCAGCCTGCTGTTAAAGAACTATTCTTTATATATCTATAACTTATTTGGCGGATGATACACAAATAGATGTTTTAAGCATCTAATCACTGTTATGTTGCAATATAGCTCCTAACGTCAGATAAAATGAATTGTAATTAAAAAATAATACAAGGACGAGTTGAAAATTTCACACGAATTGCTAACACGTCCCCTTTATCGAATAGTAAATACGAGCATAAACTCGTAAATACGAGAAAACTACAAAAAAAATGAAAAATCTTATCTTACTTAGCTTCTCAAATTTGCAATTTCCCTCCGGCGGAAGTTGGAGCAGCCGTTTGGTATGCAGGGTGTGTTCAGGTCTCGGCGAAGGCTACTGCATTCAAACCCTATTCTCACTTCACGATCCGGGTATGTCTAAAATTGCCGATTTGTGGAAAATCCCGAAGCGGACTTAGTTTAAATTCCTACCAAAAGTGCCTGCGAAAATAACTACTCACCACTGGAAATTTGACACAAAGTATCTATTTAGTCGTACGAGTTGACCTATACTTGATACTTGACTTTATCATATATCCTGGAACATTCGACGGTTTAATACAAAGTTGAAATACAGATTCTCACTTAACCTGCACAAATATGTTGTGGTGAATCCAAGAAAAGTGAATTCACTCTTTAAGATTTTTTGCCTGGTGGCCACTGTCCCTTCGTGGAAAAAAAAATTAACCTAAATCATTACTCTATGGTAGTCTGGTAATAGTTTGATGGAGAAGTCTGTAGCCTGCTAATGATAACAGCCATCTTTAGAATGAATACACTAAACAAATTCAAATCTTGTGGTCTGATCAATCTCAGTAAACTCAGATATATCACGGAATATTATATCTGAATTCAGCCCTATATAAATCCCGTGCGAATTTGAAACATTTGTTGGCTAGCTTGTTGAAATAACACCCACAGTAATTACACACGGTAGCACGCGGACTAATATATAAACATTATCAGGAAACATGGCATCATTTCCAGACAGTGTCCGTGAAGATCAAAGATTTTACTCACGCCGAAAAGTCTGGCTTTGTTAGGGGGTAAAAAAGATGTTCATCTCCGTGAAGTAAACGGCATTGTCAGAGAGAAAAGACAGAAATGGTCGTGATTGGCTTATTATGGGATCTCGCAGGATATCGGCGAACATTTCGTTACGTCTAGATGGTATTCCCCTGATTTACCATCTTGGTTTTCCTAGATTGATGGTCTGATGTGATCCGACTAAAATTAAAATGAGTCAGGAAAAACAGTCCAATATCAGTCATTTCTGTACAAGAGTATATAAATAGTCAGAAGAATACAAATGAAATTCCACCTATTGGGAAGGGCATGAAAGCAGGGTTGTCAAGTGAGATCAGAGGTTGAAAAGTGTTGTAAAGTTCACACTGCCTTAGCATGCTTAGTGCATGTGTATAAAAGTCACAAGAGGAAGAAAAACAATAATACGAGCCTCCCATAGCAAATAGTCTATGTATTGACTAAAGAAAGCATAGGAAATTACATTTAAACACTTCAATATCTGTCGTGAACAACACGATCAATCAACATTAACAGGTAAGGACTCCAGCAATATTTGGAGTACTCCAAAGTTCCTTGATTTCAATCAGCCAAATGAAGAATGCACTTGGAGTGGGAAGGGGGAAGAAACATGGTCATGCACAATTCAAATTATCAATTCTAGTTCATATTACTATAAGACTAAGAGATAACAAATATCATTTTCAATAAATCTGATACATGTGCAGTGAACAGATATTTAATGGTCAGGTGGCATTGGTGAGTTTCATGTAGGCCTACATGTAGGGCTTGAAATATAAACACTGGCAGTTGGTCGCTTCACAGAATATGGCTTCATATATTCACCGAACTCTCTGAAAACACAGGCTCAGGGTTAGCTGGGTCAATACCAGCTCATTGATGGTGAGGATAGATTTGGACTCTTGACCATAATATTAGTAAACATGTTACACTTAAGACAGAATAAGCCTTAATGGAAACTGTTACCAAAAAATCTGAATAACCATATTTTCCCAGTCGTAAGAAATTGCCGAAAGACTGACAAGGGTTTGGAAATTTTGATGAGCCAGATTTTCAGCAAAATTCCCTTAAACGGTATTGCTGACCCCTAATCATGACGACTATAGGGCACAACCTCCTCAGAGTTCGAGTTCCATGACCACCTCATTCTCATGGTTACTGCACCTCTTCAGTTGTCTCCTCAGAGTTCACTTTGACGTACTGACCCGGGGGAATGAGGTCGTACTTAGAGGTTGTCCCACCACTGTGAATGACATGCATCAGTAGTTGACTGGCCGTTCGTTTTCGGCCCACAATAAGAAAGCGTTCCTCCCCGGAGCCCTTACTGCCACTCTTCAGGCCCAGTTTCCTACACTCATTATGAATGATGGCTCGCTCCTCTTTCGTGAACTGTGATGAGAAAGCGAGGTCGTTTTGATTGGATGACCTAGCATAGTCCATCAGAACCGTTTTCACTTTTGGCAAGAACTCTAGTTCGATCCCGCGTTCCGCCATCAGCCCCAGACCTTCGCGGTTGATAACACTCGTGACTGACACAGGTTCCGCAATGCCTTTATTCCCTTCTTTACCCACCCCTCCTCCAGTCCAGCCCATTTTTCTGAGTAACTTGTTACCTACATTGTCTCCTGATATCGCCTCATTCATTTTCTTGATATCCCCCATCAGTTCCTCCCGTGAGACCCCTGCATCCTCCCCGTCGATGACCTGTTTAGTTTGAATGGTCCAGCATAAGTTGCGTAACTTATCTAGTGCCTTATCAGATGCCACCGACTTGGCATTGGTCTTCGTCGTCCCGAAATGCTCCATAAGAAACTGGCCTTCCACAAAAATCCTGCATCGGACTCCCGTTCCAACATCTCGGAACTCATATTCCAAGAGCATTTTGCTGAAATCTGCGCTTTGGCGCAAGATTGTCATACCGTTTGTTCCGGAGAATGGCACCTTTGGCTCCATTATAATGAAGTCTGCAAGACCCTGAGAACTGTTTGTGTGAGATCGTTTTTTCCCTGATCGAACATTGTCTATATTACTCTCAATTTCTTCAGACGTCGATTTAACAAAAGCAATTTTACTGCTCTTTGATTTTTGAACGACTGTGGGGAATGGTTTATCTGAACACTGTAGTTCAAGTTTCCCAGTGTCTAGTTGAATCACTCGCGTATAAGGAGCACTCATTTTTTTTATCGCCTCATCATAAGCATTAAGTTTTGCTGTTTTCTTGTTTAACCCTTCTCCGGTGGCAGCCTCGACAAAATCCAACTGGATGTTACACACAAACATGGCCTGACCCTTCTGTATGGCCACTGGGCAGTCAGAAATTTGACAATCAATGCAGACTTTTACTTTATCCGCAGCTAAGTGAAGTTTGGAGATAGCATTGATATTCTGCCCCTGCATGGCTCGCAGCTGTTTCGAAAGTTTACCAAAACGGTAATCAAATTTTTCCTTCACCTCAAAGTCTTTCATGGCATCCTGAAAATTCTCAATCGACTTCTTGAAATTGCTTTTTCCGGGTAGCGAGACGTTTGGAGACTGATCCTCAAAGTAGAATGGTTTCTCCACTTTATTCTCCTGCTTCTGGAAAGCGACATCCGTACTTTTGAACTCGGTATTTGCCTTGACGAATGTCATGATCGATTTCATTCTATCCGAGTCATTACGTGATGAGGCGTTGGAGAAGCTCGCAGACTTTGATGGCTGCGCACTCCCGATACTATGGTCAGTAGATTTCACAAATTTAATCTTCATGCTGTCTCTTCTCTCTGTTCGTAGTGCCTGTATGTCTGGTGGAAGTTCCTTAGTTAATTCATTCAGTTGTTGCATAACAGCAGCAGGGTAAGTGTTCCCCTCAAACTCATTGTTGATAAAACAACTGGACAGCTGAACAAGTCTAGGCAGCGGGAATTTGTGTTTGTGTGTTTCCAAGAAACTTCGGCGCAATCTCCACCATGTTTCACATTCATCTGGACTCCGCAAATCATTGACATCCAAGTTCTCATTATACCTCTCCATATTTGTCAGATCTTTCTCAGCATGACCTCAAATCCTGAAGATATAAAATAAAGAAATGTATTAAGAGTACTATAAACGATAATCCGGATGGTGGTAGTACTACACAGCTATTTTTGTTTGGGCTAGTTTCCCATCACAGAGTTAAAAAAAATGTGTAAATTAACATTGATCAATAATTTGGGATTTGAAAAGAAGTGAAAAAACAAAATAGTTCATGGTGTGTTTCAAACTTGATATATTTACGATTGTTACTGCAAAATGATTATGGGTTCCAAACTGCAAAATGAGTATGGGTTCCAATCTGAAGACCATTTGGCAGCCATTGCACAAGATGGCCATCACACCATTACAAACTTACCACTACTGTAACAAAATGGGGCAAAAACAATGTCAGAGTGAGGTAATCAGTTGAGAACCTAATATCCATCTTGGTGAGTATCAGTATTCGGTGTTTTGAGTAACAATTCTCCCTATGACTATTTGGTGGGATTTCCACACAGTGACTTGGTTAGCAGTGGTTGTGTTCGTCGATGTTGTTGCTGTTAATATTTAAAAAAAAAATCATCAAGAATATAATATACCACAATGACAGTAGATATGACAAAAATGAGTTCTATATGACCTACACCAAAATCTGTTATCGAGTTCGGGAAATAGCTGATCCGTCTGCAATCAGTCTTCAAACATAAACGGCTGATTGAATTTCTCCTGGGTACCGCCATTATCTTTGTACGGGTCATGTGATCCGCAATGATACGCCGATCACGTGACACGTACGAATATTATGGAGGAGAAATTTAACCAGCCACTGATGTTTGAAGACTGATTGCGGATGGATCAGCTCTTCATGGCAATGAAACTATTTGACTAACTCGATAAAAGCAGTGGACAAAAGCAGGACAGTGGGGAGGAGTTGTTTTATTGCCGGATAGAGCTGTATGATCCATGGAGTGGTGTTGTCCTGGAGTGTACATGTAAGTTCAGTAAGAGGATTCATGGCGTAGTAGGAACGAACGTAGCCATGTAAACTTGGCTATCAACTCAGTAGAATCTTGTCGTTTCAATAACCTAGTGTGACCAATTAGGGACCACTTTCACTGCATTTTTAAATCTTTGTTAAAAACTAAATCACCCCTGGACCGAAGACTTCCATGGAATAAAAAAAAAACCTGTTAGAGTTATTTCTGTATCATTTTGTCATTGTTTCTAATCGAACTTTTCAAGTTTGCATGCCTAGAAGTACACAGGGGCTACTCCATATTTTTGCCGATCTGTGTAACCAATTATCATGGATGTTTGAATTTCATTGTTTTGACAAGTTTTATTTCAATACTGGTGATAATTTTGCTGTATGAATAAAGTTGGTCTCTTATGAATATCCTTGCACCAATAAAACATTATATTCTAAATAGTAAGTCCCGTTCTTTCAGATGAACACTTCACCCATCAAGAAACATGAGATTGATCTAATCAAAACCCCTCGGCTTTCCCCAAGTGATTGTGACCCATGTGTAGTGTGAATTGGGGAAGAGATAGTTCTATGTGGGATGATCAAGATATACGGGTAGTACATTCAGGCATATAGGACAGAAATAGAAAATTATATATCTGTAAAGGGGCATAACTCTGTAAAATATGGGTCGAGGGGAGCCACTTTCGATAGGCGTCTGACTTAGCACTCTGTAAAATAAGAACCGAGACGAATAAGCTGTACCGAACATGGATCTGCAGATTGAACTTGTACATTCAGCTACAGATAACAAAATTGGAGATTATTACATCCGAAAGGGGCATAACTCCATAAGCCGAGGCGAGTTATCCTTTGTTGGCTTGTAGAATACAACAATATAAATAAGTTTCCAAAATATAGTAGCTATACCGAACACAGTTCTGCAGATATAGTTGGTTACATTCAGGCATATAGGACAGAAATAGAAATTAATAAATCAGTAAAGGGGCATAACTCTGTAAAGTATGGGCCGAGGGGAGCCACTTTCGATAGGCGTCTGACTTAGCACTACTGTAAAATAAGAACCGAGACAAATAAGCTGTACCGAACACGGATCTGCAGATTGAACTTGTACATTCAGCTACAGATAACAAAATCAGAGATTATTACATCCGAAAGGGGCATAACTCCATAAGCCGAGGCGAGTAATCCTTTGTTGGCTTGTAGAATACAACAATATAAATAAGTTTCCAAAATATAGTAACTATACCGAACACAGTTCTGCAGATATAGTTGGTTACATTCAGGCATAAAGGACAGAAATAGAAATTAATAAATCTGTAAAAGGGCAGAACTCTGTAAAATATGGGCCGAGGGAAGCCACTTTCAATAGGCGTCTGACTTAGCACTAGATAAATAAGTGTTGAAAATTTGGTGGTTGTATCTCAAGCGGTTTTGCCTAAAATGCGTTAACGGACGGACGGACGGACGGACGTACATGGCAACGACAATACCCCGAGGCCAAAATGGCCGAGGGGTAAAAACCCACCGTCATATTGTGTGGAGCAGTCATTATCTACGGCTAACGTTGGTTTCCTATGCAACATTTGCCAGTGAACTGTATTGTGAAGGAAAGCAATAAGTGCTGCCTTGTTGTGGCGTGCTGTTTATTGCGGTCAGAAATTGCTCGACAGAAATGTTTACGGTAAGAAGTCAATTCTGACAAATGGTCAGAACATCAACTCACCGGAAATACCATGTTTAGCAAATATTTGAATTGCTTCATAGAAATCCAAGCGCTTGAAACGATCGAGAGCTTTTTCAATGTGTAAATACGAATGTCGTCTGCTTTATCTATTTGCCAAGTTTATCACCAAAGAAGAAATTAGATACGGTAGCACAGAATATTTAAAAGACAATAGTGCTTTGTAATCTCGTATAAGATTTCATTTCATTCTCTTGGATTATTTGTGCAGGAGGAATATAAGCCCCTGACCAACACACTAATTGGTCACACTAGGCCAAGAGACTTGTTGAACCAACAGGAAGGAAAATTTCAAGTAATTTTCAGAATTCAGAAAGTCACATATCACATGTACAAGATCCTGACCCCAGGATGGAGATATTTAAAGCATTTCAAACAAAATTCAAGGGCTACTAGGGCCATTACTTCACTTTAGCATCATGAACAGGTTGGGGAAAATACTTTGATCAAGGTATTATACATCCACTCGTACCACGGACTGCATGGATCTTTCAACAGCATCTATGGCTTCATTCTTGATTTTCACAGCAACTTATTGCTTTGTTTTATGCGACTAATCATTCAAATTAGCCACTTCAATATTAAAACAAAACATGGCTTCAATGACATTCGGTGAAATTTATTCTGTGAATGAAAGTGGCATGTGGTGGCATACTTTGAATTTCATGTCGAGGTCATGTGCAAAATGCAGGATTTTAGAGGCAATGCCTAGTTAATAATTCAAGTTTAATTGACAGACATATAATCTAATCTAATCATAAAAAACAGACCTTTTCTACACTGTCCCATCTTCCACACTCGACGTATCTTGCTGCTAAATAATCTTGCAACTACATGTATTTACGATATCCCGAGTATTCTAAGTCCAAAAACACTATTGTTCGGCGATCTTGTCAAAGATGAGGTTACTAATGTTCGTATTCAAAAATTTCTGGGCGATTATATTACAAAAACTAAACGTTTCTGAGTTCAAACTACGTATATGTCCTATCTGCTCATCTACTGTTGTTTCAGTGTCCAGAAAGTTTTACTCGTCTGCTTCTTTCATTTTCTCACAGCATGGGGACACCCGAGTTTCTCCCAGTGAAAACGTAAATCTTAATCTTGATTGTGGATTTGGTCACATTTGTTTAGCCTTGCCTTCCCTGTCATTTCTTTTATTTGTCTTATTTGTAACTTGCCTGATGTAAGTTGTCTTATTGCGCTCTCCACTTCATCTCAAAAGTGAATAAATACAGTGACATCGCCAGTTCCGACCCAGTGTCAGTTCCGACCCACTTCCCAAAATATTGGTTCTTGTCATAACCATGATCACGCGAAATCATAAAACATTTGGTGTATTCAAGCAAGTTGATCAACCTCTCAATCACGGTTAAATTATATTATGCATTCACTCGTTTTGTTAGGAGACAGCTTTTCAGACCCACTCCATACACACGACTACGTCGGTCTAAGTACAAACACCATGACTCGCCGTTGGTCAAAAACCGTGTCGTCTGCCAGGCATGCCAGGGCTTCCGATCAAAGTTTTGATGTTTTGTTTCTCACGTTTAATTATCATATGGTACTATGTATCTGTCATAAATTTATTTACCATGGGGTGTCTCTCTAAAGGTTACCTGCTCCATTGTTGACATCAACTGACGGACCCAGTTCCGATCCACCATCATCCATGGATGGCCAATCTGGGTCGTACCATGGCCTGAAAATGTCTTGCGAACGCAGCGCTCACTACGTAAAATCGTAACTCGAGTGCTGATTAGCATTTCTTCTCTTTAATCTGCTATTCAGAGGTAAAATAAGTAAAAGTACCGTTGATTTATCATCATTTTTGAGTGAGTATACGCTTATTAACCACTGGAGACATTGTTGACATTTCAGTGTCCAATATATCTTGCCAATATGATCAGCTCGACCATATCACTATCACCCCCAACCCGCATTCTTTAACGTCAGATGTTCACTTATCAGATGAAGACATTCAAAACGAAATATCCAGCTAGGACCCTATTTTGGCGGAAAAGTTATCATGTTGACGATTACATTTGTTTATATCTGGGTCAAAGGTCAATGTCAAAACGAGGCTGGATCAGAACTGGCGACAATGGGTCGGAAATGACACCTCTCATTAAGAAATGTAATTTTATTTTCCCTGCAGTTCAGTTTATCCCCACCTAATTTAGTTTGTTAATGAAGGTTATGGACAATTGTACGGCGATCAAGATAATGAATATACCAATCAAACCATTTCCTTCTGAAACAGATGCAAATTTCACTTTGGTGGGTCGGAACTGGCGACTCGTCTGTACTATTTAAACCAAAACACAGACCTCTGTTCTGGGTATTATGACCCTGACATGTGTGTGCATGCTAGAAGATTGTGCATTGCATCAGCAATTTAATCTAATTTATTCATCTGTCAATGCATCTACATTCATGCAACTTGGATATGACTTTGAGATGGAAGTATGCCATCACATGCCATTTTCATTTACAGAATAAATTTCACAGAATATGTCATTTGAAGTCATGTTTCATTTTTGAAATATTAAAGTGGCTAACTTGAATGATTAGTCGCATGAAACAAAGCAATAAGTTGCTGTGAAAATCGTGGAACAATGAAGTCATACTTAGAGTTAGGCCTACTGTCTGTCCCAGATAATATATCCGCGACGTCTCGTCTGATTTATCAAAAAATAAAGATGGTTATAATCTGAAACTTACTCATGTGGTCAGTCATGAATTGACCAATTTTTCTTCCAAGTATGGTCTCCCGACAACAAGTAAAAGTGGTCATCAGGAAGATTGTTTGTTTTACGTGTCAAATGCCTGGGTTAAAATTCAACGCCATTGTGGGTCAGTCCAATGCTGGTGAAACGTTATAGGGATGATTGGAAGTTAAGTCCTCTGTTGTCAGTGGAGACCACTTGACATTCCAAGGGAAGAAACTCTCCTCTGCATTAACAAAAAGCAACAATGATGGTCGGAGCCATTTAAATAAATACTTTAATTTGAAATAAGAATATCCGAGTCAAATTGTATATTTGGACTACCTCCCTTGATGTGTACCGGACATCCTTACATCCCTCCGTTGCTTTGGACTCATCCAAGCAACATGTGTGAGCGTGTCGTGGCCGAGTGGTTAGGGTGTTTGACTCTGATCCGGAGTACAGCTGGCGTGGGTTCGCGCCTCGCCAGTGACCGCTTACATATATACTCGCCTATTCACAAGGCGCTGGACTGATTCGGTGTCCAGGGTAAAATGGACTGATGGTGGAACTAGTTGCTACGCTAGACCTTCGCCAGCGGAGGCACTTGGGGAATAAAGTACTTGGGTGTCTTTCAGTGACCGCTATATAAATTCACTCACAGTAGTACATCGCATACACCGCTAGGAAGCTCACATGATGGTTAGACTATCACAGCACTTTCAGGATGGTAGTTCGTCCAAATTGTAGAATTGTATAAATGTACTTTCAGGATAGTAGTTCGTCCAATTGTAGAATTATATAATAAATGTTCACTTCACAGCACGATAGTTGAGCTATAAAATGTTGAGTGGTTCCTAATTGATTGTATATTAATATGTACTCCGTAAGGAGGTGCCTCTCTCAAAGGGGGAAATTACAAACCGAACTTGAACTTGAACATGGCGCACGTCGCTAGATTAACCCGGGAAGTGCCTATGTCAAAAACAATTTCTCCTCCTGAGCACTTTTACTTGTTGTCGGTCGACCATACTTGATAGAAATATTGGTCAATTCATGTTTGACCACACGAGTGAGTTTCAGATTATAACCATCTTTATTTTTTGGTAAATCAGACGAGATGTGTCGGATATATTATCTGGGACAGACAGTAGATGTTATTGAAAGATCCATGCAGTCCGGGGTATGTCCACATTTTCCATAAATATATAAGCTAAAAACTGAAGTTGACCTAGCCCTATAACCCAATCGAGGAATAGGCCTATACCTCGATCGAGAGGTATAATACCCCGGTCAAGGTATACTATCTCGATCAAGGTATTTTCCCCAACCTGATGAACTGTACTTGTTGTTGTGCAGAATGTTACTGAAGGTCCAGATTTCGACGGTAGTGTCAAAACACGAACAAATCCTAAGTAAAAGAAACATGACAATGAATCTATTACTTACAAACGATTCCAATGTGTAATTTCCTAAAACTTAACCATGAATTAACTCACTTTACACGTTTGCAGTGAGTTAAGAGCTGTAAATATTTATCGAAGTGCTCCGGGACGCCGCCATTTTGGTGTTCACAGTTAACCGTAAAATGGGAGCGGATTACGGAACGGATCTCCAGAAATTATGAACCTTTTGTTACAACGTCTGAGACAAAGCGAAGATCATTTGTTCTTCGAGTGGACTTAAGAGACATTGTCTCTCGGCGTACGTGTCGAAACACGTCATGGAATAAACCATCGCAATGACCAATCCAATTTATTTTGTTATACATCCAATAAGCGTCCCTCCCCGACTCCAGCCGTTCAATCTATACATCTCCGCATTCATAATCCATACGGTAATCTCACAAACCGGTCCAACTAAATTCAAGTAAGTTGGATGTGGTAACCAGGTATTCGCACTCATCACAAAATTATAATACCGTGAATAAACAGCATTCAGAAAAATATATAACTGTTTTAGGTCATTTTATTTATCACGTTCAAATCGGTGGCAAGCATTAAAAATGCCGGTTCATTCTGCAAAAAAAATTAATGATAATAATAAAATAAAAAGAAATGTCCATTCTGCAAATCAGACTGACTGGAAAATGTTCATATTGCACACCTTACATTGCAAAAAAAAGGGAAAACAAATACAAACTAGTGATCGACAAGCCATACGAATATTCATTCTGCTCATCTGACACTAACAGGAAAGATTTTTTAGAAGATTATTTTTGTCATTTAGAAAGTGACCATCGTATTAAGATATTTTCATTATTTGGGAATATAACACTATCTTGGTATAGCACAGATTCATGTGATGAAAATTGTTCGAGTCCCATGCGGGATTCGAACTGGCGATCACCCTTGGAAGGCACTCAACCACCTTATGTAAGGCAGTGGGTAATATAGTCTCAACTGATCAAAATTGTCCTCAAACACCACAGGTCAGGAAAGTACAGTCAACTGGTAAAAAGTTAATTCTGTGCAACTAACGTCCAATCTTTATCAATGATCTATCTTCATATTTCATGTGATCCGGTCTCTTTTGGTCATAACCAGATTAATGCTTTACCTTTTGCAGATGATGTGATTTTACTGGCCTTCAAAATAGTTTACATAACTTAGACCAGTTCTACTCAGACTGGGGTCTAGAAGTAAATATGGACAAAACTAAAGTACTGATATTCAACAAAATAGGACAAGTAATCAATTTAGACTTTTATTACAAAAATAACGAACTTACGAATGCACAGACATACAAATATCTATGAGTTATCTTCTCTGCGTCTGGCAATTTTACCAATGCGAAGTCTAAATTTTCTCGTCCTATGTTGTTGTACTTTAGTTTTGCCCAAGTTATAATTTGAAGGCCACTTTGAGATGCAGACAGTAAAATCACATCATCTACATATAATAAAGCATTAATCTGGTTATGACCTAAAGAGACCGGATCACATGCATGTCATTGAAATATGAAGGTAGATCATTGATAAAGATTTTAAACAGGGCTGGACTTAGAGGATCCCCTTTTCGAACACCCATGTTAAGCACAAAATCATCAGTTATCATGTTGCTAGAAACGTGTACAGGAGGTAGACTTACTGTACATATCTTTGATGAGATTATAAAATAGGCCAATTGTGCCGATGGTTGTTAATTTCTTGAAATCTACAAAGCAAGTGAATAACTTGCCAGATGGAGGTTTTATATATTTATCAATAATTGTCCAGTATAAACATATGATCTGATGTCCTTGTAGACTTTGTAAAGCCCCTTTGAGCTGGGTGGATTATTTCATGTTCAGCAAGATAATTTTCGAGCCGATTATTTAGCACTATATTGAGCAACTTGAGCAGTATACAGCAAGCATTTCGAGTAGGGTTCGCCTCATTGCGCATGCACGAGAAAGTCAAAGTGGTGTGCACAGGAGTGTTCTGCGCAAGTATGACGTCAGTTCTGATCTGAGTGAATCGGGCGTGACCTGGGGGATGTATTCCTCCGCGGTGATGCGGTCTGGCGATGATGCGGTCTGCCTCCACGGACAGGAAGTAGTCTCAAATACGTGGGGTTTCGTGAGAATGTTAGGCAATCTTCAGGGGCGAGAGGGGCCCCTAGTGGACAGATTGGGTCGAGAGAGCTGTCAAAGTGAAGCGCTCCTCCAGGGCCATCCAGTCATGGGTGGGTGCATG
This sequence comes from Hanleya hanleyi, assembly GCA_036873755.1. Classification (NCBI taxonomy): domain Eukaryota; kingdom Metazoa; phylum Mollusca; class Polyplacophora; order Lepidopleurida; family Hanleyidae; genus Hanleya; species Hanleya hanleyi. The sequence continues at coordinate 42,271 of JAVTVY010030258.1, read as the reverse complement.
TAAAATTAGGATTTGTCCCGAAAATATAAAAAGCGGAACACGGACTTTACCCTACAATAGGGGAAAACTCCTATCAACCCTATCCCAAAGGGCTAATATCGGTCCCCTGGCTTATCGGGGCCTGCTGAGAGTGTGGGGGAGTGGGTGTATGTAAATTTAGGATTTGTCCCGAAAATATAAAAAGCGGAACACGAACTTTACCCCTACATTAGGGGAAAACTTCTATCAACCCTATCCCAAAGGGCTAATATCGGTCCCTGGCTTATCGGGGCCTGCTGAGAGAGGTAGGGTGGGGGAGTGGGTGTATGTAAATTTATGATTTGTCCCGAAAATATAAAAAACCGAACACGGACTTTTACCCCCACAATAGGGGAAAACTCCTATCAACCCTGGCTAGTGTGGGGCTAATATCGGTCTCCGGGCTTATCGGGGCCTGCCTATCAAGTCATGGGTGGGTGCATGTAAAATTAGGGTACTCATCTTACATCCGGGTTTTTTCCATGTAGGTTACTACGCAGGTCACGTGGTTTGGTGGGTCTCTTCCGGTTTTCAGAATGACCAAAAAAACTACCTCCGAACACACAAGAGTTCCAATTTTTCCTTTGACCTTAAACGTATGGAATGCATGTACTAAATTTTTAGAACATCCAGGAAGCCTTAAACATCCGGGTACTTTTCAACATCCTGGTACTCTTCAATATCCGGGTTTTCCCCGGCCCGGCTCGGCCCGGTCCAGCAGCAGCGTGCGCGCTATCCGGCCGCAAGCGCGCGCGCGCGTGTTAAAGGGAAGTTTCGGAAGTGTGCAAGGTCACTATATCACATCGGGGTATATATTTCATCCAAGTATAGCGGATAGCGGTTGTCGTGAATAACAACAAGTTCAGCAATGTTTATACAGTTTATTATCCCCAATGTTACATCATACCCAGGCTGGGGGGTATGGTTGGCCATCCCTGCCAGAATTCGTCATTTAGAATTTAGAGGCTGCCTCTAAATAATATATACCATGGTATAAAATGCCAAGCCTGCCATAATTCGTATTTAGAGGCTGCCTCTAATTATTTTGTACCATGGTATAAAATGCTGAGCCTGCCATAATTCCTATTTAGAGGATGCCTGTAAATCGCCAAGCCTGCCACAATTCGTATTTAGAGGCTGCCTGTAAATAATATATACCATGGTATAAAATGCCGAGCCTGCCATAATTCGTATTTAGAGGCTGCCTCTAATTATTTTGTACCATGGTATAAAATCGCCAAGCCTGCCATAATTCCTATTTAGAGGATGCCTCTAATTCATTTTAGCCGTAAGTCATAAACAACTCGATGTTATATCAAGAATATTAAATTTGACCAATGAGTAAACTTGTAACAAGCGTAGAGATATGGAACCAAATTTGTGAAAGCGCATATCATTGGTGGAAGTAATAAGAAGGCGAAAATTTACGACTTACGGCTAAAATGAATTAGAGGCATCCTCTAAATATTATGGCAGGCTTGGCGATTTTATACCATGGTACAAAATAATTAGAGGCAGCCTCTAAATACGAATTATGGCAGGCTCGGCATTTTATACCATGGTATATATTATTTACAGGCAGCCTCTAAATACGAATTGTGGCAGGCTTGGCGATTTACAGGCATCCTCTAAATAGGAATTATGGCAGGCTCGGCATTTTATACCATGGTACAAAATAATTAGAGGCAGCCTCTAAATACGAATTATGGCAGGCTCGGCATTTTATACCATGGTACAAAATAATTAGAGGCAGCCTCTAAATGACGAATTCTGGCAGGGATGGCCAACCATAGGGGGGCGCCCTGGGTATGTTTAGTATGTTCACAGCAAAACAAATTGAAATATCAAACACCATGTTTCACTATTTAATGCACCGTCACATTAGGTACAAGTGTTTACTGAGCTCAAGTCAACGATCAGCATGTAGACATAGAGAGTATATTCGGCATGTTATACTATTCATCAGTGCAAGGGTGCCGCATTCAGCCGAGAGGGTTGACCAGTTTAGCCACGACGATCGTAACATTGGTGATCCTCTCTACGACTCATTGTGTGAGGGCGAGGTCGGTCAGTGGGAAATTGTAGATATCTGGAATAGGGCGATGACGGTAGAAACAGTGCCGTATCATGGGCCATTGGCGCCGATAGATGTCACTCACTGGATGGGCGTCCTGTAACAGATCGCTAGGAACATCCACTGCATCTTCCAGAAAATGTTCGATGTCATTAGGCGTATTATGGCAACATTAATGCTAGGGACTGGCTGGATATCTAGGCTCTTCTGAACTGTGGGTATAGGCGGGCTCTCTGTGATCACATCACCAGCGGCATTTGTCTCACCCATCTGCACAAGTCCAGGTAATCCCTAAATCCTCGAAGAGGGTTTACCTGGACATTTTTGGTGATTCGGATAAGTTCTCAAGTCGTTGCGTCTATTACACAATCTGGTACATTTCATCCCCAGCGGTTGTTTTCAATTAGCGCGTCGGTATTTTAAGCCTGTGGTTTTCGCTTTGACACCCGATGTCGATTTCAGCCTAACTTCAAAGGTATTCTGGCCGGCGATGAAATTCAAACCCGTCAAAACTCAAACTTCCCTGGGGGATTGGCCTGATGAGCTGCTTCAGCGCGCTTATTGATTGGTTCGGTTTAGTGGAAACCCCTCGAGCTATTTATATCCAGAACTGCTATCGGTAACTAACCAAGCCAGTGTATCGATCGTAACCTATCGATTGATACACTGGCTCGGGAGGATGGTCTCCCCGGGCTCATCTTCACTGGGTCTGACCCTCCTGGGTGCCTCTTTAGTGGGAAGTTGTCGCCCAAACCGTAGAGACGGAATATGAATCAAACGTTGGTGCTATCTTAACTGACTGGGTCGTTTGAAGAGTTGACCACAATCGTTACATTGTTCCGTCGCGCCCTCGTGGAATGAGCGTTCGTGGCGCAGTAAATGATCCTTCCGATGGAATGACCGTGCGCAGGTTATACAAGTATACCGTGCATCGTTGTAGGTGGAGGCATCATGGCGCCGTAAATTATCTAGACGAGTAAACTGCATCTGGCAAGTTGTGCAAGTGAATATCTTAGTGGATGACAGAGTGTCGGATGAAACGGCCAGACCGCTTCCCTTTTATAGCACGCTTGCTGGTGATCTCTTTTTAGCACACTCAGTTCATCTACCTCCAACTCGAGGACCGAGATGTACTGGTGCACGACTGAGCCGCATTGCGCGCGGGTGTGTGTATGTGTGTGTTTGTGTGGGCAGTGGATTTTTCATCCGAGACCTTGTCAACATCCGGGTCCTCAGTGTGCGCGCGAATGACGTCACATCCGCGTGTAAACACACCCATAGCGGTTCCTCCAGCGTGGATGTGCTGTGATGGAGGGGATAATAAAAGGCTTCACCCTAGACCCCGATCTGTTGACAGCCTTCGGGAAAGTGGTGCCTATTGTGGACCAGTTGTTTACACCGGACGAGCGGTCCGCTGTTCAGTAGGAGTGGGCTCGTGCCCTGAGTGAAGCGGCGGCAGAACCCAATGAACAAATTACCAAACCTAGCGATGAAGCGGAGGCAGACGACGATGCCATTGATTATCCGGCTAGACTGTCAGCCCAGTGACATGACCACCCGATCCTTTGATCTCACGTCATAAACTTTTTCTCCCTATAAATACGAGAGACACTCAAATCTGGTACCATTCACGTACTGACCATGACGGAGCATATAATACGGGCGTTTCTCAGCTTGACCCCCGAGGTCTTCCTGCACGTCTATGCGGATACGGTTGATATCATGGAGGAGGTGGGAGACATCTGTGATGCAGACCCTACACAACTGTGCCCGGCTAACATTCGTCTGTCCTGGGAGGGCTGGACCAAATTCAAACGGGTGTTGCCTGGTGAACTGGACGGCGACTTCATCCACTTGTGTCACGATGTGTACATCCGACGCGGCCCCTTCTTTGCTCAATTGGCTCGGCTAGATGGGGGTACAGTGCATTTTACCCTTCATCCTGTTCTATGGTCTGCATTGGAAGATGCCGTGGCAGATGTGGATCAAGTGCTTACGGACGAAGAGCGGTTATCAGACGAGTTGGACTGGTCATTTACCATGGACAAAGTGCTGGCAGAAGTCAACGAAGAAAATCAGAAAGAAACTCCGGCCCAAGATATACCCGTTATAAATAAACGACAGAGCCAGGGTCCATCATCATTTGTCACCACGAAGACCTGGAAGATGGTGTTGGATAACTTATACTACAGTCCCGACAGTCCGGTGGCCTATGGTCCATTGTCGGCTCTCTATTGAGCGGCCAAACCCCAGGGGATACAACGTGCCCAATTACAACACATATAAGGGAAGTGGGAAGAGGTGCCGACATACTGACTGCGTCACATGACTTCACAGAATAGTCTTCTGGTTAACCTATTCTAAAGCACATACCAAGAATCTAACGATTCGTGATATGTGGTGTATCTCAGGTACGCTTTTATTGTACCTGTTCATGTGGCAACTTGGATGATATGACCACACGGCCCCTAGCACCGGTATAAGCGGTATTAGATACAAATCTAGAGAGCTATGATGGAAATGCTCTGACAACTCGTATACTGGTAATTGGTGAGCTGTTTCGCTGTGACAACTCGTACATTGGAGATTGGTGAGCTGTATCGTCGTCAGATGTAAATGAAGGCATTTAACACAAAAGACTAGTCTGTAAGGCCCGATGTCGACCCAGCATCAGCTTCCCACAAATGCCAACATATATCAACGACCAAAAGGTCTGTACAGGGGGCGGGCCTCGGGGACGAAACGTCCACCAGCAGAATCTCGCCATATACGGGAACAAATTACAACACATTACAAGTCCGAGATTGGTTAAAAATCCTATACCTTACATCGATCTGTCCGTCGCCATTTTCTACGGAACCGGGTCATCGTGGCCAAACACAACGATGAGAATCGGTATATCTTGACGTGCATCGATATCCTGTCGAAGTATGCGTGGGTGGTACCCATCCGGACGAAAACGGGGGCGAATCTCATAGCGGCGTTCAAGGACATCTTCAAGACCGGGCGCAAGCCCTTGTATTTGCAAACGGACGAAGGCACGGAATTCATCAACAGACCGTTCCAACAGTTTCTGAAAGCCCAGAAGGTGTTTTTCTTCCATATGTACAACGAGACAAAGGCTTGCGTTGTGGAAAGGTTCAACAAGACATTCAAAGGCCGCATGTATAAATATTTCACCTATAAGGATACAAGGCGGTACATCGATGTTCTCCCGAAACTTGGGAGTCGTTACAATCGAGCCTATCACCGGAGTATAGAGAGAGCCCCCATTACCGTGACCCAACGCAATGAAGCCCAAGTCCGACGTGTCTTCTACCCCAGGCAATCGCAGCGAACGCCGAAGGAGGTGTTCAAGGTCGGGGACCCTGTACGGATCAGTAAAGTCAAAGGTCAATTGGAGAAAAGTTACTTGCCCAACTAGAGCGATGAGCACTTCCTGATTAAACGACGCCTACCCCGACAGCAGCGAGTCTATGAACTGGAAGATCTTCAAGGGGAACCGTTGCTAGGGACGTTTTACGAGACGGAATTACAGCCTGTCGTAAAAACAAAGCAAGACTACTACACAGTGGAGCAGATTTTGAAAACGGAAAGTCGACGTGGCAAACTGTTTCATTTCGTCAAATGGCAAGGCTGGCCCAGTTCCTTCAATTCCTGGGTGGCGGCCAACCAGGTGAAACGACTATAAAGCCAGACACCACTACCGTCATGTTCGACCACGGTGCTATGGACAAACAGCAGCTGTCTCTGAACACAGCGTCTCCCAAAACGCGCAAAGCGCAAGTGGGCTTTGTCGTGATATTGCTAACCCTGCTGAGTGTGTTGTACAGAGGTGTGTTTTACGACGTAGCCTATCTCAGCACTCAACTTAGAACTCCAGCTGTGAGTGGCAGTCAAACCAGTCTACAGACCTTCTCTACACCAGTCAACCCCGTGATGGAAAGGAACCCAGTCATCACCATCACACCACGTGTACAAGCCACATCGAGTTCCACACCAAGTATACAGTGCACATCGAGCTCTACACCAAGTACACCCACTACGTCTCAAAACCCACGGGATTTCATCACTCACAGTGAACGCCCATCGACAACGGCGACCGACGTTGTTGTTGTACCCACCACCACCCCAGTTCACTCGTACCAAATAAACAAGAGCGGGTTACCACGACAGCGGATACACCTCCAACCATGGACTCTCGGTGGCAGCATCCCTTCACTTGCCTCATTGCAGGGCCGAAGGGCTACGGCAAAACGCACTTCGTCAGGAAGCTCCTTCAGCACGCCGACAGCATGATCACCCCACCCATTTCCCCGAGTCGTGTGGTGTTACGGAGAATGGCAGGCAACGTATGCAGCAATGCCCCACATCACGTTCGTGGAAGGCCTACCCAACCTGGCCGATTTGGAACCGGACACCTTGGTGGTTCTGGATGATCTCATGGCGGAGACGGATGCGCGGGTCACCCAACTCTTTACCAAAGGCAGCCATAATCGACGGCTCAGCATCATCTACATTGTACAGAATCTGTTCAGTAAAAAGAACATCGGAACATCAGCTTAAATGCCCACTACCTGGTGGCCTTCAAAAACCCGAGAGATACCACTCAACTGCTGCACCTGGCGAGACAGATGTATCCCGGCCGCACACCGTTTGCGTTGGAAGCCTTTAAAGATGCGACAACCCCTCAGCACGGGTATATGCTCTTCGACCTGAAGCAAGCCACCCCCGATCACCTTCGACAACGGACCGGAATCTTTCCCGGAGAGACCCACCACGTGTACATGCAAAAATAATGTAAACACACCCACAGTGGCTCCCCCAGCTGGGGTGTTTGTTTGATGATGGGGATAATAAAAGAATTAATACATCATGGTTGACTTTGTCTCTGTTCAATATTCAGGAGGTAGCCCGCAAAAGGATAAAAAGGGCAGCGTTGTGGGTTCTAGCATTAGTTGTACATGATGTCTGCGCGAGTACGGTAGCACGCCCCGACGCTCCGTGTATTGAAGACGGCCCCGCCCGAGTTGGTCCGAACCATTGTACGCGGCGCGGACCCTGACCGTACGCACTGTCTGTGTGAGATCGGGTACAATCTGTTAAAAGGCAACGTACCACTGACACTAGCTCAGAAGACCAAGTTGGCCAAGCATAAGACAGGTCTCCGAACCCTAGTCCAGAAGCGAGTCTCTCAAACACAAAAGAAAAAGGTGTTACAGAAAGGCGGCTTTCTCGGCGACATCTTAGCACCATTGGCCGCTTCCGTGTTGGGCCCAGTATTGGGTGGACTCTTCGGCCGACAATGAACCACACGGAAAAAATGGTCCTCGTCGAACCACGGCTCCTTCAAAACCTCTAATCGGCCTACCCTGTCCCACCTACGGTGAAGACCATAAACACCCTCGATGAAGAGATGCAACAGATCTTACAAAGACCGGGGTTAAGCGACAGTGAGAAAGTACAACGGTACAATAAGACGCTTCAACGGTACATGACGTTCATGGACCAATACAAAATCCTCTCTACCCCAGCACCAACACCACCACCACCACTACGCGACACAGCCGCTATTATCAGGGGTACCACCCACAGCCCCAGAGTGGGTGGGAGATGAATTCCTGAAGAGTGTACCTGCATCGTTCAAGAAACAAGCTGGCCTGGTATTACAACGGATGAAACAGAATCCTAACATGACTTGGAATGATAAAGGTGAACTCCTGGTACAGAATCAGGTGGTCCTCGGTACCCACATGACAGATTTAGTGAATGACCTGATGCGACAACGCAGGTCGCATACGGATCCTCGAGGATGGGAGGTCTTTGCTCAATGCTTGAAAGACATGGATGTACCACAGGAATTGGTGGGGAACCCCCAGCGCTGCGCGTGGATGCAGCGGACCCAGCAATCGCTGGTGCACGCACAATGACAGACGCGACTCCCACATACTTGGGAAGCCGAGTGGGAACCGCAGTCACCCCCCAAAACACCACAACGACGGGCACCTTCTTTTCATTCCTTTAAAAAAGCACCCTCGATCGAGACACCACACATCTCCAGAGCCGTGACACGTAGCAAGTCACCGCGACGAACACGACGCCGGACACAACCGCCCAAGGCCTGGAACAACTATTAAAACCAACAGCAGCAGCAGGAAAGCTCAGTCGCCATGTTTTACCTCACCCTACCCACTAACAGTTCGCTGGATGTGTTTCCTGACAACACCTTGGCCAAGTACGTGACCCATTTACCGCAACCGTTGCATTTACCTGGACGATGGGAATGTGACCTCGTGAATATCCAATACCCTTACTCGTGGTACAACGTGCGAGTCAATGTGGTACGAGGTGACCTACGAAGGAAAAGACACCCGACTCTCCCTCCCCCGAAGGCCAATATGATACCCCCAAAGAGTTCATACAGGGGCTGACAAGACTGTTGCATTATAAGGCTCTACGGGAGGTCACGAATACTTCAAAACCTATAAAAACCTTTCCCTTCAAGAATCACGTGGACTTCGATTACAAAGCACACAACGACAATTACAAGCGTCTAGTCCGTCATCCATAATTCAGCCGTCGTCCATTAGAGAATATCCGCGTCCATAATCCAAAGACCTATTCCATATTCCATATAACAGTATTAGCACCAAATTCAAAAAGACAATCATAGTATACATAAACATAGGCTTGTTTCCTGCAAGAGAGAAGCGGTCAACAGTTTTCAATGATGCCGGCAAGACATCATGATGTTCCAAAAATATCAAATCCGTATCGCTGATCAGTATTCTTAATCCATAATTCGTTGTAAAGGCACAGATCATCCTCGCCGCCATCGTGTGTGTCGTACTGAGCCCTATCCTACAGCAAATGCTGGGTCTCGCTCACCCGACCTACACAGGTCCACCCGAGGACCATGGACATGAAGTCGGGTATGTACGGACTCTACGTCTACTCGGACGTGGTCGACAACCACATCGTGGGTGATATCAACACACCTCTGTTACGGGTGGGCCCCATTAAAAAGAGGTATGGAGATCAAGTCACCCACAGTTTCACCCACATGCTCTACCTACCCGTACGACAAACCGACATCAACACTATCACGGTGGATATAAGAGATGACACGGGACAACCGGTCGCATTCCAACGAGGGAAAGTGGCGCTGACACTTCATTTCCGACAAGCACGTTCTCCTCACTTTGTATAATGAAAGTACCTAACGAGTGCGATGCACGCAGCTATATGGACTATTATGCCCAACAGGCCGGGGGTGGCCTTCTTTAGCGGTACACGCATGCAACGAGGACATGGGCTGGGGAACATACTCGGGAGCATCGTCAAAACGTTCTTACCCTTGGTGACGCGTGGGGTGAAAGCAATCGGTAAACAAGCGGTACGCAGTGGATTGCAAGTCGCCGGTGATGTCTTGGGCGGCACGGCACCCAAAGAAGCCTTGAAACGGCGGGTCAAATAAGCGGGAGGCGTCTTGGTCGCCAAAGCACAACGCACCGTAGGGAATAAAAGACCTGCACCACCGAGACCACGCACCAGTCGACGACCGACCCAGCGACGACCCAAAATATCTTTTCTTAAAACATGTCCTTAATCCACGCAGAGTCCTGCCCCTCCACCAACAGTGAATTTGATTTGTGGACCGTCCCGCCTACCCAGACCAGTGCCGAACAAGGATTATGAGTGGAGCATCTCCCGCTCTCCAGCATCAACGAAACAGGGCCCATCGAGTTCACCATCAGTAATTCGGATACGGCCTATGTGGATTTAGGCCATACGTACTTGTATGTGAAAGCCAAGATCGTAAATGGGGATGGCTCCACAATCGTCGACAATGCCACGGTGGCGAATCTCTGGCTGCACTCTAAGTTTCAACAGGTGAATATTTTTCTCAGCGACATACTTATTAGTGACTCGACCAACACGTACCCCTATCGAGCCTACATCGAGACGCTGTTGTCGTATGGACCAGAGGCTAAAAATCTCAGCTGACAGCCGCTTTATTCTACCAGGACATAGCCGAGCACATGGGCACGGTGGACAATGCGGGATATAACAAACGCAAGGCTTTCACCGCGAACGGCGCCTCGGTGGATCTCATGGGTCGACTGCACGCAGACATTTTCATGCAAGACCGGTACCTCTTGATCCCCATCAAAATCCGACTGATACGGGCGCCTCCGACCTTCGCCTCGATGGCCACTGACGTAGAGGGGCATGTAGCCGACTATAAGATCGTCACCCAAGACGCAGTCCTGTATGTCCGAAAAGTGATACCGAATCCAGCCGTTCAATTGGGACACCTCAACGCCTTGGAAACAAAACCAGCCCAGTACCCTATCCGACGTGTGCAAACCAAAGTGTTCTCTGTGCCTGCTGGAAATATGAGCGCTAACAAAGAAAACCTGTTCCTGGGGGGAACTACCCAAACGATTGATCCTGGCCTGTGTGGAAAATACCAGTTTCAGCGGAGCCTACCCAGAGAACCCGTTTGACTTTAAACATTTCGGCATCAATTTTGCGGCCGTGCGCGTGGACGGACAACAGATCCCAGGCACGGCCTTAACACCGAACTTTGGGCGCGCGAATTTCATTCGAGCCTATCAGAACCTGTTTAGAGCCACCGGTCAATCAACCAGGACGAAGGGAATATGATCAGTCGGGAGGACTACGCGAACGGATACACGTTGTTCTGTTTCGATCTGACCCCCACCTTAGAGAACGACCATCATCTGGCCCTCGCCAAGCAAGGCAATTTACGGTTGGAAATCCACTTTGCATGAGCCCTCCGGACCACCGTCAATGTGATCTGCTACGCCGAGTTTGACAACATCATTCAAGTGAACAAGGCGCGCAACGTCCTGTGTGACTTTGCCACCTAACATGGATACAGACCAGATAACCACCGTGCTGTAGAATGACCCAGGGACACGTATGGTCTTTCAAGGGGTGTTCGCCCAAGATGTGTTCCCATGTATCCTGCTGCTTACGTTCTCAACACGGACCCGATGGATCGACCCGGTGAACATTGTGTGGCCGTGTACTTGACAGAACAGCAGGGCGAATACTTTGACCCGTACGGCCTGCCACCCCTCCATCCCAATTTAACAGACTTCATGGGTCAAGGCACAGAGACGTGGTATTGGAACAGTCAAACGTTTCAAAGCCTGACCAGTAGCGTGTGCGGATAATATTGCTTGTTTTACCTGTACCATCTATGCCCGGGAAGAACCTTATGGAAGAACCACATGACCTCACAGTATAGTCTTCCGGTTAACCTATTCTAAAGCACATACCCAGAGTCTAACGATTCGTGATATGTGTTGTATCTCAGGTACGCTTTTATTGTACCTGTTCATGTGGCAATGTACAAGCCCCCTGCTCTGGGCTTCAGTTTTCACGTGGTTGTTCTCACGTTGTTGTTATTTATTGTTGAATAAAAACCAAAATGAGATCTCACCAAAAAAAACCCTGTCTTGTGTGTTTTCTGTGTGAGCATAAAACAAGCGGCTATGTAGGCTATAACAGACATGTGGGATTCAGTCAATCTAGCCTTGAACACCGTTGAGAAAGTAGCCAATCAGTGGCCTAGGATGGGGCCAAATGTAACCAATCAATATACAGAAAACAATGCAAGAGCAATACAGTAAAATAGAGAGCCAATGAAATCAGCCCACCTACGAAGTACATGTTTTGGTCTAGGTTAAGAGCGGGCATTCCAGCACAAAGATTTTGACGAGGAGTTACAAGTTACAAGAGCAACAGGTGGAGTGGAAAAACTATAGAGGATCGAGGTGCGGGTAAAGACCAGGAAGAGGGCGAGTGGAGACTCCACCTATAGATTAAGTTTATTACTATAAGTTCCATGTATTTTTTCGTGCCAATACGGTTCTGGGGAAAACTGAGGGTTCCCCACTGGCCATTTAACATGGGTATAGTGCTGGCGCTATTGTCGGGGACCCTGTGCATTCCATGGGTGCTTCCGGGAGGGCGGATACAGACAGTCTATTGGCCCGGAGAGGGCCGAACCTTGCCGAAAGGGGAACCTTTGACCTTTCGACCTGGATGTGACCTTTGACCCTTTGACGCGAAATTCACCCGCGCACTTCCGGTGATGCCGCGCAGGCGTGCGGCCGGATAACCCGCGCAAGCGTGCGGCCGGACCGGGCCGGGAAAAACCCGGATGTTGAAGAGTACCCGGATGTTGAAGAGGCCCCGGATGTTCTAGTACATGCATTCCGTACGTCTACGCTCTAAGGAAAAATTGGAACTCTTCTGTGTTCGGAGGTAGTTTTTTGGTCATTCTGAAAACCGGAAGTGACGTCACACACTTGCGCAGACCCACCAAACCACGTGATCTGCGCAGTAACCTACATGGAAAAAACCCGGATGTAAGATGAGTACCCTAATTTTACATGCACCCACCCATGACTTGATAGGCAGGCACCGATAAGCCGGGATACTTATATTAGCCCTCACTAGACAGGGTTGATAGGAGTTTTCCCCTATTGTGAGGGTAAAGTCCGTGTTCCGCATTTTATATTTTCGGGACAAATCATAAATTTACATACACCCACTCCCCCACCCTGCCTCTCTCAGCAGGCCCCGATAAGCCAGGGGCCGATATTAGCCCTTTGGGATAGGGTTGACAGGAGTTTTCCCCTATTGTAGGGGTATAGTTCGTGTTCCGCTTTTTATATTTTCGGGACAAATCCTAAATTTACATACACCCGCTCCCCTCACCCTACCTCTCTCAGCAGGCCCTGATAAACCAGGGACCGATATTAGCCCTTTGGGATAGGGTTGATAGGAGTTTTCCCCTATTGTAGGGGTAAAGTCCGTGTTCCGCTTTTTATATTCTCGGGACAATTACTAATTTTACATGCACCCACCCATGACTGGATGGCCCTGGATGAGCGCTTCACTTTGACAGCTCACTCGACCCAATCAGTCCACTAGGGGCTCCTCTCGCCCCTGGAGATTGCCGAACATTCTCACGAAAACCCACGTATTTGGGACTACTTTCTGCCCGCGGAAGCAGACCGCATCACCGCCAGACCGCATCACCGCGGAGGAATACATCCCCCAGGTCACGCCCGATTCAACCAGACCGGAAACGACGCCATACTTGCGCAGAACACTCCTGCGCACACTCCTGCGCACACCTCCCCATTACCTCCCCAGAACTGCTGCGCACACCACTTTCACTTTTTCGCGCATGCGCAGTGAGGCGAACCCTATCCGAAATGCTTGCTGTATACTACTAACTTGCCTAAACAGCTACAAATGGTGATTCCCCTGTAATTACCAGGTGAATAGGCGTCGCCATACGTTCTGAAGGTTTATTAAGTGGTTTAAAATGGTTTAACCACTTATTTGGGGTTATTTTTTCACCCGGTTGCATCTTGGATGAATTATCATGTTTGAGAGAGTCTAATAATTCCCAGTAGGCTTTAGGGTTAGTTTCATGTAGGTCAGTTAATTGATTTAAAGCATTCTGTTTAAGCTGTCGATAACGCATCCTTCTAAGTTTGTTGTATTTCTCAGATAACATACAAAAAGAACCTTTAATAAAAGGATCTACTGGAAATTTTTGTCGGAGTTTGCCTTTAGCTATTAAATCTTTTCGCATGACCTTTAAATCACTGTCTACCCATTTTGGATCTGTATTTGATTCATGTTTTTTAAATGTTTTTTTTTCTTTAGAGAACTATATGCCACTTGTGTGAATATTCCAGATAAATGATCACATATCTACTTCTTTGTTATTAAAAGTTGTATTAATAAACGTTTTGACTTTGTATTTGAGAGTTATTCAAAGCAGCTTTGAAGGAGGATACAGAATCCTCAGAACAAATGTATCTGTGTGGTAGTGGGTACAAGTTACTTGAATCTGAGTGTACCCTTGAGAATTCGGCCGATATACGCATTGCCAGGCTATCTGGCGACAAGGTCGGATGGTATAATCACACACATGAAAATATAAAGATTTGTCTAACATACATTCACTAACGATACCGTAATCAACTACACTTTTGCCTCGAGATGTAAACAGTTCCTTTATATCCAATTTCCCACAGGTATCACCGAGAGTTCTGCCATTGAGAAACCGGAGTTTTGATGATACACACAAGTCCAAGAGATTTCGTCCTCTTTGGCACATGATGGAGTCTTGGCTTCCTCTTATTTTTATAGCACTGTCATGGATGTAATCCGGATATAAAGGAACATATTTATCTGAATCATTATAAAGTCTGGCTGGGTGGCCGTTCTAGCGTTCATATCCCCTAATAATACACCGTTCCCGAAGGAACCAAATTGTTGAACATCAGCTTGCAACAAGCTGTAGAAATCATCAATGGTACGGTACGTGTGTAGCTAGCCTGAGAATGCTCTGGAGATAACTGCATAATAAAGCAAATGTAGATGTTAGTAGAGAAGCCGAGGTGAGATATGGACAATAATAACCACTGAAAGTTAGCGGATGTATTGGGTAGAAAGGTTATCTTAGACCACTGATTATCTTTCACGAAAATTGCTATATTGTCTGGTGGCACTGTGTGGTCGGTAGACAGGTTTTAAATGGTAAACAGGTACCGGTATATTGATATTACTGTATTCACCAGTCCACAGTGTGTTTCGCATGGTCCTATGATATCAAATTTAGTAACCTCGTCTACAAATATTTGATCAACTAATTTATTATGTGTTTTTGGACAAAGTTCAGGCCTCCATCGCGTGAGGAAGTGTTAGGCATAATATGACTCTTATGTCAAGCTATAGTTACGGTTTCCATATCGGTGGTAGGGTCGTCTTCGATCCTCTCGTCCTGAGAAACTGTCGTTTCGTCGGTCTCGCCCCCACGAATGACCTTTTATTATATGAGTTTTATATTTTATATGTGACGGAATCGAGCAATAAAAATAAAAATGAGTTTTTACATTTTATATGTGACGGATTAAAAAGAATTGAATTGAAGACAAATTTGAATTGTATGTACAAAAATAAATGAGTCTGAATTCAGATAGCTAAATAATATATAGCCCTCTAGTAGCCCTCAAACTAGAGAGCTATATATTAATTAGCTAAATTCAGAGGGATTCAGACACAGTTGCCTGGCCTGTGGGATATTGGATGGTCGATGTCTACGTATAAATTTTTTCAATAAATTATGAAAATTAGTAAATATATATATTTTTTTTAAATCGATTTTTAAAAAATATTTTTAAATATTTAAAAAAAAAATCGATTTAAAAAAAAATATATATATATTAATTAATTTTCATAATTTGTTTGAAAAAAATTATACTTAGACATCGACCATCCAATATCCCACAGGCCAGGCAACTGTGGATTCAGAGGCCTCCCCCAGCTCTCTTTTTCTGTTCTCTGCGCATCATATTTGTGTTCGTGTGTCCTTATTTTCCTTTCTAATATAAAAGCACCCATTGGGCTACATTGTAAAAAAAAAAAGCACAGATTACGACGATTTTGTGCAGAGATTTGTGGGCCATGACATCTGGAAAATCTTGAATCCTGTGGGGAGTTGCCTCCCGTGTACAGGTAGTGGAAGCCGCGAGGTGTCGCGCCAACGGTTCTTCCGGTGTCAAATTTTTCGGAATCACGCTCTGAAAAAAAAAGAAAAAAGAGAAAATATATGGTTTGATATCGTTAATCGACGCTCGACATCTGGCGCAGACGTAATATATTCGTCCTTGCATAGTTCAAAAGGTTCAATTTCCAACTGGGTAAGATTTTTATTGGTGAATTTGGTAAAAAGTCGAATCTGACAAGTTCATCTGCAACAACAACAACAACAAGCAAGAGAGCGAACAACATGATTTAGGGTAGCCTTATAAGACGCCAAGCGAAAGCCTTGGCGTCTTATCACGGTAGGTACAAGTGAAAAAGAACTGGAACAAAACGTCCAAAATATAGGGCCCAAAATATAGTTACTTTCAAACCTCTTACACTTCCCTGAATATTTTCTTTCCGTACTATGATCACCTAAAGTTGAGTGATTGGTGTCATTGGAGTGTTTAAATGCCTAGAACGAAGCAGAAAAATCAAAACATTTTCTCAACAAACTCTTCGGCCACCTAAATTTCTAATCGCCGCCATGTTTATGTAATGCGCATGTGTCGAACAAAACAATATCCGGCCCCAAAAGCACATGGTTAGTTAAACCAACCACGCCCACCACGTGTAGCCATGTGCTTTTGGGACCGGATGTTGTTTTGTTCGACACATGCGCATTACATAATCATGGTGGCGATTAGAAATTTAGGTGAACTTGTTGAGAAAATGTTGCGAATTTTCTGCTTCATTCAAGGCATTTAAACACTCCAATGACACCAGCCACTCAACTTTAGGTGATCATAGTACGGAAAGAAAATATTCAGGGAAGTGTAAGAGGTTTGAAAGTAACTATATTTTGGACGTTTTGTTCCAGTTCTTTTTCACTTGTACCTACCGTGATAGGACGCCAAGGCTTTCGCTTGGCGTCTTATAAGGCTAGATTTAGGGTAGCTATAGAACCTTTGCTGTGTAGGTGGGCGTGGCTGTTTTCCCTACACATCTGTAGTTCCTTCCCGTTACATTTCATCCCACGAAGTTTTGAGTTCCGAAACGCCTGCGTTTTCGGAGATTTAACGACTGCACATACAAGAACACAGTAGCTGGTGATAATAAAATGTACCTCGTTATTCTCCTTGTAGTCTTTTGTCACTTCCCTCCAAGTTGTAACTCTCGGTATTCCCTCATCCTTAAGTTATCATCAATTGTTCAAGATTCTCGGGGTTTTGGATAAACAGCTGACTGCCATTCAACTGTCAGTCATGTAAATTGCCTTTGCATGGACTTTGCCGGAGATGGCGGTGTCATTTGAACACGAGCCGTGGGGCGCATGTGTGATTTTTCGGGCCAGTCAGGGTCGTATCCAGCCGACATTTACTTATGGGCACCCAAAATAAATTCCGCCCCAAAAAAAAACGTACCTCACTGTTTTTTAAGGAGAAGTTAGAACAAAAACTATTCTACTGGACACATGCACGATATAATACAATATTAACATGTTTCTGTATCGCTTAAGTTGTGATACAAATAAATAATTTTATTCTCAACAATACTAGCCTTCAAAGTCACTTCATCAGTTTCACAAGTTACTTCGCGAGGTGAGTGCCGCCATTTTCTCTACTTCCTGTTTGCCGGGCTGAATAACAAAGCCAGGCTGAATACTCTAGCGCACGTTGATTTGTGAACGTGTTTGAACTTCCGGTACGCAGCGCAAGTCAACGAATGCAGAAAACCCAAGATGTCAATTTTGACAGACCTGGACTATGATGACATTGTTTCATCTTTCAGAAATGAAACACCACTACGAATTACTTTATAAACTTTAGATTGGCATTATGTAGCCAGTGGACATGATATGGTATCATTTGTTGAATTTACTGGATTAATTGATTTATTAATTGAAGAATTAAAATTATATTTTGATTCTGTGGTCAAGCTTTATTGGGGATTGATGTTAATTTTAATGGAAAACTGTCTATAAAGGTTGAAAATGTTACAAGTAACCCACACCGATTTATTGCCTGGAAATGGCTTTAAATGCCTTTCCAGCAATCTAGGACCCCAGAGCTTACAGGACCTAGGCGGCCCCTGGATCCCGGCCTAAAGTGCTAGGATAGTAATTTGGGGGGTCGGGACCTATCTTCAAAGTCTGGATATGACCCTCGATGACATGCGCGCATCGCTATTTTTGTTATGCTGACATTTAAATATGCCTGTTAAATTCTGTGGAGGCGTGATTAAAAGATGATATCTCAAGAACGAGGAATTATTTAGTGTTGAGAGTAGGCGAGAAGGACCAATGTAGAGGAAAATGAGGTATAGTTTATTAGTACTATTCACTGCCGTTTTATTTTGTGTGCAGTTAGGATATTGGACAATGTCATTCGAAGTTCAATGTGTGGGATGTATTGTGTATAGGAGGACCCTGGGCTGTGGTCGATCACACAGTCATTTGAGACTACAGCCATTCCTGGGCTAGATTTAGGGGATATATTAACCTTAGCCACAACTGTTCCTATTAATAATGCCTTCGATTAATAGTCACACGGGGAGTAATAGAGAATCCGAACCATAGAATGAATCATGAATGAGTGAATGAATTGAGTCGTGAATGAAGTTTGCCTGAAATCAGTGCAAATTAAACTGTTTAACCTCCCGAATGATTCGTTACTACTCCCAATATTGAATAGATGGAAAACGGTTGAATTTGTGTGGATTTTAGGCAAACTTCATGACTCTTTCCACTCATGGGTTACTATGGTTCGGATTCTTTACTACTCCCATCACACGCTTCGACTAAGCAGTCAGAAGAATCAGGGGTAACAACATCCCTTATTAGCTGTGTAAGGCAATCATTTATCTCTCAAAATATGTATGACTGAAAAATGTACTTCCTGGTTTATTTTATCCGAATACTGGGCTTCTCAAGTTAATCTAGTAACAGAAGTGAAATCATTACCTCTTCGATACCTGAATGCAGTGCGTTAAACATGGGGGTGGTGTTATATATTTAGAACTGTGAATCCGGTTATTTTTAGCTCGCCTACCAACTTCCCCCAACAAATTGAGGGTCACTGATTTTAGGCACTGGGAATTTTAGGAATGAAGCAGATGCAGTTTGGTCAAAATTTTTGTGATGGGAATTTTTTTATTCATATGCCAGTAGGGTTTAGCTTGATGAGCTATGTGAATAGCCGGGTGGTTACTGATTGTTGGAGGGCTGCTGTTGTTTTTTGTTTTGTTTTTGTTTTTTTCCAATTTTGTGACTGTTTGTAGAAATTTGCGTAGCGAGGTATCATGCTGGTTGAATTAATCAAAAATGTCACACAAAAGAAATAGCTTACAAGTACTGGAGGGCCCGGCGTCATAATTTGAATTTACCATGCACCTGTCAGACCATATGTGTTAGCCGACTGTTATCAGTATAAATCAGTCATTCAGTCAGGGAAGACTAATAATTATTCAGCCCTCAAAAATAACTGCAATCAGTTCACCTCGGTTATTTTTACCATGGTTTTGAATGTGGGTTATTTCAATATCGCTGAGGTTTATTTCTTATTCATGGGTGATTATTATTGAAACAAACTCGGCCCATTTTAGGTACGGTACACACAAGAAGGAATAATGAATGTGTAAAAAGGATTACAAGGCTCGACATTAGATCTTTAGATCACCTGTCCTGTCGGGCAGGTGGGTGTGCAAATTGACTTGTCCAAGGTTTACTCTTACTTGCTCAACTTTGACAGCGAAATTGTTTGGCCGCCATTTTGCGACTGGCCGCAGAGCGAATAAGTTTCTTAGCGATTGGCCGGTATGCCCCAGCGAGACCAACGTTGGCAAATGAGCGAATGTCTAACGACCAAGTCGGGAATGAATGCACTCGCGCTAAGGAAAAAAACGAACAAAATATATATGCGTAAAAATCTCGTGTCACTGTAAATTTGACAAGTTCTGCCATACTGTAAAAACTTGATTGTCTTCAACAGTCGCGACAGATGCACAGCTGGGGAATTCATTCGTTCAAAATAACCTGTCCAGTCGAGCATGTCAGCTTACAAACTACCTGCCCCAGTGCTACATTCAGCTGTCTCGGGCAGTCGGGCAGTCCTTAATGTCGAGCCCTGGGTTACCTTGTTCCTAATCTTGCAGTGGCCTAATCTCAGGATTTCTTAACTATGTATTTTCGTATCTATTCAAATTGTAGTTGTTTTATACCGTACTTGTTCTGTCTATATATTGTTAGTGGGGGTCACATTTATAGGTGTTTTTCAGCTGTGTGGCCTTTTTGATGTTTCTCGAAATGAAAAGGCTACCAGGCCTGTCGTTTTGTTTTTTTGTGAGTACCATACCCGGTTGCTGGTAAGCTGATATCCTCCTAAATGAAAGCCCTGCCCGATCAATGTCTGGGTGAATGTGGGTGACAACCAAAAATCTATTACAGTTCAGTTACGTAGTTAAAGTGTTATAATCTTTTAGTGGATAATTGCAAGTTCATGGCCATTACAATAAATATTAATACCACAACAAATAATCAGCAACTCTTGTCTATACCACATGGAACGAAAAGATCCATTTTCAAACTTGCCACCGCATGTCACTTGGCTGTCTAACGGAAGTGTTATAGAGGCTGAAATTGCTGGGAAAATGAAAGAATGTCCCAACTTTTTGCCCCCAGACATTTCAAAAGAAATCCACTGACAACCCTGAACATGCTGAAAAAACATATGCTAAGGTACAATTATAGACAAATTATTTGTTAAGTAATCCGCCACATTGATAGTTTCTGTGAAATGTGATCATTTTCAGAAGCTGGTCTTGTAAATAATTTGTGATCTATAATGGGCTTGGCAAACAGAAAAATGTTTCAGCTTGTTTAATTCAAAATGCCTCGACTGTGATTTGGTGACACAATTTCCATGCACAGATAAAACAGACAAAACTTCTAAAATATACTGACATTCAAATTTCACCAAGTTAGGCAAAATACCTCATTCGGTTTATGCATTCACAGCCCTTAGGGTCACTGAAAATCTTGAAAGGTCAAAGACTCATAAAATTTGATAATTGTTATTGATTTTCCAGGCCTGGAAAGTCAGAATGTTGTTGAAGGTCAATCATGGAAAACTTTCTGATTGAATTTCAATAACTCCAGTAGAGTCCAGCTCTGTGGCCGGGGTTCATTGTGCACACTCCATGTCATGGTAAGAATAGACCTCAGCATTTCAGACAGCTTGTTGTAAGAGTTGACTAACTGGGGCACCCATGAGGTTTCTGGGTGTGAAAAGAAATAGCTCCCAAACATCAAGATATGACTGAAATATAGTTGAAAGCGATGTTAAATCATATTCACTCACTCACTTACCAGAATAGGTCCAATTAAATAGACTAGAGGCAATTACCAATCGAGATATTTGACTACCTCTTACTACGTCCATCACTGTTTTTGTTTTTTTTCACTGCCAGTGACACACGTCAACAAGGGCACATCCAGCATGTCCAGTGTGAGTGTGATCATTTTGTTTACAAATGGGATCTACTGAAAATCGGGCGTGATTGAATTATTACAACCTGGTGTCCTGAAACCCTCATCTGTGCCCCTCTCAGATGGTGAACGGATATAATATGTACAGTAATAACCTGAATATGTGCTTTGTACTTTTCAGAGTCAAAATGGCTGGTGGGTTATCAACCTGTCCACATGTGCGTTTCCTTGGTAACTGGAGCTGGGAAGAGATACGGGCCAAACAGGAAGTAAGTAGTACGTGTACACCAGTGGTCTGTTAGGAGTATGCCCTTGCATATCCAGCCCTTGCAAATAACCTTGAGCAGCAAATGACAATGTTGACGTTAATGCTGATGCAAAATGACTTTACCACAGCATTTTCTTTTCTGAGGCAGTCAAGAAATATATGCACGTCATGTTTGACGAGATAAAAATGATGCTGTAAAATCTATTTTATTAATTCTACCTGAGCAATTGTTTTACTGAGGTTGAATCCGTATTTACGAGGACTGAATACCTACATGTAGCTGTATTCCATAGTCCACCCATAGATATGGCTTATAGCGTTGGACACAACGGTTCTCATCAGATCACCGAAGTTAAGCAACGTCAATACTTGGATATGGGTGACCAGGTGCTGTACTGGCTGGGCTGATCAGTGTCCAGGGTAATAGGAACTGTGGGCACTCTCATGTTCTGGCACATGTAGGCACCTTTGTGATATGACTGAAACAAGGTTGAAACGACGTTAAACCCTACTACTCACTCATGTTCAGGCTGAGAGAAAGAGAGAGAATTAAGGTTTAACGTCACGTTCAGACAGTGTGGTATCAGTGCATGCTACCGGTCTGAACATTGTTTGGTCAGATTTTAGAAGTTCTAGTTGGAAGCTGATAACCAATCTGCACACGTATGTTCTTTATAGCATGTTTGCATATTGTGTTGATATTGAATCAGAAGCAATGTAGCCTACACGTATATTGTTATCGTAAGTACAGTAAATAAACTCAAATGTGAATTTGACAAACTGCTTTCATTATTTCCAGGAGAACTGTCACATGTGCAGCACTCGAATGCCCAAACTCTGGCTATGTTTGGTGGGTCAGTGTCAGTTTGTTGGGTGTGGAGAGGCTGCTGCTGACCACAGCTCACTGCATGCTGAGGTGAGTAATTATAAGTCCATTTGCCAGTTCCTCGATAGTTATGCACCAGTGCACACAAGGGGGAAGATTGAGTTTTGCTGAGCATGTATAAGCATAGCATGCTCTTATGGAGAACAAAGACCTAAAATGCTGATTATACGAACATGATGGGAAGACATCAAATATAACCATGATAACTGTCATATATAAAAAATGTCAAACGTAGCTAACCTATTTCTTCTTATTATTCAAACGGCAATACTTCAGACATCTGCGGAGAGAAATTTTGCTAACTTTCTACAAATTTCACACGCTATAGTTTCAGTTCTTGGGATAAATATCATATCCATGCCACACTACTTGGCCTCAGTTGACATAAATTTTTTTTTTCTGCTTCTAAGTCTAAAAATGCTGTTCGAAAATTCAGAAGAAATAGGGTAATATCAGTTCACACTTCTTCACCAAATATTTAATATAAATTGTTATTCCTCTCCCCCCCCCCATATATGTGCTGTTTAATGATTGAGAAACAGACAAATGGACTATTTTTACATTAAAATCACAGAGAAGTACCACAGTATATACTATAATATTCTCCATTACCATTTGAGAAGTTGACATATATAATTCTGTGCTATTCAGTGGATAGCAGTATTTTTTTCGTTACTTTGGGATTACGCTGACTCACTATGACACATGTCTTAATATAGTAGAAAATTTGTCAAGTCCCATGCGGCATTCGAACCTGTGACCACCAGAGTAAGGCCATTGTCACTTGATTGGTTGTTTAGCATGGCCAGCCCTCATCTATATTTCGATGGCAAATAATTAAAATAGATGAGGGATTTACATTTTCATGAGTAAAACTTACTCATTTTCTTTATATTCGTATACAATTGGTTTGCAATTTAATAATTTAATAATTTATAATTTAAAAAAATAATTATAGCATCTAGCATGTGTATTCAAAAAATCAAGGTCATGCTAAACAACCAATTAAGTGACAATGGCCTAAGGCACTCAACCTAAGACTAAGATAGTGTGATCCTAAAATAATGAAAATACTGTTATACGATCACTTTTTGAATGACAAAAAATGTCTTTATTCTATGGATGAAAAATTCTCAAATCAGGTAGTCCCTGTCATTACTCGTGTATAATTTGACTTTTCACCCCACAGAACAAGAAGCATTGTCTGACCATCAACCTGTCTACATTAAGGATTTGGTGTTATGTGTGTGAGTTTGAGGTCCATCCGAATGGTAACCATCCATCAATAAAGTGAGTACCGGTACTATAGTTGTCCGGCCACATGGGCAAAGAAGCACTCATAACATAACTTTTTTTGTTAGAAGCTAGATGTCTTTGGAATATCATACTCGACAACATACCGGGTGGATGCCCAGGTGAAAATTGCATTTTGTTGAATTCAACTAGTTCACTTCTTAGGTGATCACTTTTTCGCCAAGACTATAGTCAACATGTATTTTCAGTATCCAAAATCAAGCTGGAAATGTGTCGATGAACGACAGTTTCAAGGCATTCGCATTTCATTCGCATTTCATTCTGAATGTTATCAAAGAAGTTGCGCATCCTCACAAGAAAAAGATGTGCAGACAAGCTGAACATGTTCTTTGAGGTAGTAAATAAATATGTCTCAATTTTATTTGGTTTTTACTTGACAACCAGTTTGAATTGTTCTGTGAAATTTCACATGAGATTTAGAGATCTTCTCTGAGTGACTTTATGGGCCCCATTACCAAACTTCCTAGCTAAAATCCAGAGTGAAATGACACACTGTCACCACTTTGTGGCCTATTTGTATAACATCAGGCCTGCAAGTGCTTTCTATATTTTTCCCTATATTTTTGAGTCATTCCTATATTTTCCTATATTTTACTCAAAACCTCCTATATTTCCTATATTTTGACTAGTTCTCATTGAAACTTTCACCAATGCTCTGAAATGAGTCAAATTGGCATGAGGGAATACATTTCAGAAAAATATGGGAACATTTCAATCTATCTTTGTTGAGCCAAGCAGCAGAATGCCTCATTCACCACCACCACCATCGCCATATTCTATTTAGTGGAAATAATTTGAACAAAAAAACATCTGAAAACTACCAAGTTTGGAACATATAATGTAGTAGTGACCTGTCAACACTCCTTCATTTCCTATATTTTATTAAAGAAAATTCCTATATTTTGGCAAATTTTTCCCTATATTTTCTCTGTGAGCCACTTGCAGGGCTATAACCTTCACAGTAAAGATCCTGGGTAAATTCAAAATGGCAATGATTAGGGTGTGACAGAATACAAGTAGTTGGGGTTTTAACATTTTCCTTCAAAATTAAAAGTATGTTTTCATCTCCAGAATCCAGTGCTTAGGAGTGATCACTCCCAATTACTTCTCTAAATTCAAATCCAAAAGAGTGAAACACAGCAATTGTTGACAACAGCAATTATGCATTGCATAGTATGAAATTAGTCTTCTCGGCTCAGAAAATATTCTTTCAAATGTTGATTGGGGGAGTGCATTTTAGCTCTTCTGCTTTTTCCGTACCCAAAGCACTGATGAGTCTGAAGCTGTATTT
Organism: Hanleya hanleyi; assembly: GCA_036873755.1. Taxonomy (NCBI): domain Eukaryota; kingdom Metazoa; phylum Mollusca; class Polyplacophora; order Lepidopleurida; family Hanleyidae; genus Hanleya; species Hanleya hanleyi. The sequence goes on along the minus strand of JAVTVY010030258.1, from coordinate 17,348 downwards.
TCATATCATTTTAAAAAAATATTCAAGTACAGCCTCATTAATAATAATACATATTCCCAAGTGGATTACATTTTAGAAAGCGAGTTACCACAGATTTGGATAGAAACTTGAATGAGAAATAGCCAATTTCACCATCAGTGTCTGAAAAAATGCATATTTGAGAGTCATACGTTGTACAGTATGGTGTTACACATACATCTGGCATGAATGCCTGCTTCTAGCAAAAAATGCAATCAGGACAATGTAAATGATTTTTCACTTGGGGTTTGGACGGCCGACTACTATCATTGAAGATGCGCTGTATTCATCATCAGTTTATTCAAGTTGCTCATCTAACTTGTACATAAATGACCCTTTCAGTTAGACATGTACATGTTTAATGTGGATGTATATGCTTTAAATGTAAAATCTTCAATATCAAATCACTTCATGAGTAAACATGCTCACATTATTGTAAATATAGCTACATCTGGAAGAAGTACAACTTCGATTTCAATAGAAAATTACAAAATTGGAAATTTAATAATTGTACAATTATAGCTTTATATCTTAATTATTTATAAAACTCATACCCATGGATATATTGTGAAGTAGAGCAGAGGTACTTGTCATACCTTCTAAACATCACTTGCATACAACATTTCACTCAATTATTCGTAGCATTCCTGATCACCTCACCAAGTCTATCAGTACCTGTAGTTCTCCACACAGAGGTAACAGTTCAGCAGAGAGTTCTCCTGGCAAAAGTTTCACAGGTGGCGAGGACTCGGACTCTGACTATGAAGACAGTTCCATTAAACCCCGAGGTGAGTGTATGACCAGGGTCTTAAAGGGTACTGGTACCAGCCTTAAATCAGTTTTGGTCCTAAAGTGTACCCGCCTTAAATCAGTGTTGGTCCTAAAGGGTACACTCCTTAAATCAGTATTGGTCCTAAAGAGTACACTCCTTAAATCAGTGTTGGTTTACCATACCATGTTTGTCTGGCACAGGAGGTAGATTAAAGTGCCAAACAGATTGGACTCTCTGAGGATCCGTTGTGATCAATGTCTGTAGAGCCTAATTTTCAAAATTCAAAATTCAATTTTTTTTGTAGTTTTGGTTAGGTTTTTGTTAGGATTAGAGTTTTGTTAGGATATGTTTGTTTGGGTCATCGTCGCCGTGTGACCAATAAGGTTAGGTGCGACGTTAAAATTCAAACAACCAACCACCTTATTCAGTGTTGGTCCTCAGGGGCCGCGGAACCGGGGGGCCGTGGGGCTACAGCCCCACCACTTTTTGAGACTGCAATGTTATAAGTCCTATCTTAGTTAGCATCAGTCCAGCATTTAACATGGCCGATATAGAGTTCAGCCCCCCCACTTTCAGTCGTGCTCCGAGGCCCCTGGTCCTAAAGGGTACACTTCTTAAATCAGTGTTGGTCCTAAAGGGTACCCGCCTTAAATCAGTGTTGGTCCTAAAGGGTAGCCACCTTAAATTAGTGTTGATCCTAAAGGGTACACTCCTTAAATTAGTGTAGGTCCTAAAGGGTACCCGCCTTAAATCAGTGTTGGTCCTAAAGTGTACCCGCCTTAACTCAGTGTTGGTCCTAAAGGGTATACTCCTTAAATCAGTGTTGGTCCTAAAGGGTACACTCGTTAAATCAGTGTTGGTCCTAAAGGGTACACTCCTTAAATCAGTGTTGGTCCTAAAGGATCAGTGTTCATCCTAAGGGGTACGCACCTTAAATCAGTGTTGGGCCTAAAGGGTAGCCGCCTTAAATCAGTGTTGGTCCTAAAGGGTACCCACCTTAAATCAGTGTTGATCCTAAAGGGTACACTCCTTAAATCAGTGTTTGTCCTAAAGGGTACCTGACTTAAATCAGTGTTGGTCCCAAAGTGTACCCGCCTTCAATCAGTGTTGGTCCTAAAGGTTATACTCCTTAAATCAGTGTTGGTCCTAAAGGGTACACTCGTTAAATCAGCGTTGGTCCTAAAGGGTACACTCCTTAAATCAGTGTTGGTCCTAAAGGATCAGTGTTCATCCTAAGGGGTACGCACCTTAAATCAGTGTTGGTCCTAAAGGGTAGCCACCTTAAATCAGTGTTGGTCCTAAAGGGTACCCACCTTAAATCAGTGTTGATCCTAAAGGGTACACCTTAAATCAGTGTTCGTCCTAAAGGGTACCTGCCTTAAATCAGTGTTGGTCCCAAAGTGTACCCGCCTTCAATCAGTGTTGGTCCTAAAGGGTATACTCCTTAAATCAGTGTTGGTCCTAAAGAGTACACTCGTTAAATTTGTGTTGGTCATAAAGGGTACACTCCTTAAATCAGTGTTGGTCCCAAAGTGTACCCGCCTTCAATCAGTGTTGGTCCTAAAGGGTATACTCCTTAAATCAGTGTTGGTCCTAACGAGTACACTCGTTAAATTAGTGTTGGTCATAAAGGGTATACTCCTTAAATCAGTGTTGGTCCTAAAGAGTACACTCGTTAAATTAGTGTTGGTCATAAAGGGTATACTCCTTAAATCAGTGTTGGTCCTAAAGAGTACACTCGTTAAATTAGTGTTGGTCATAAAGGGTATACTCCTTAAATCAGTGTTGGTCCTAAAGAGTACACTCGTTAAATTAGTGTTGGTCATAAAGGGTACACTCCATATATTAAGTATCTAGAGAATTGTGATGAGCACTACCATAAGTGACCCAGATTGCAAGAGGGACACTGATGGTATGGTAGGATATCCACACCTCCGGACTATATAGCATTCACGCCTTTTAATTTCAGACAGCTAATGTAGTTTAACAGCCCTTGAAATTAAGAAATTTCTGCCACAGCAAAAAGCATCCACAAACCTACACCTTATATTTAACTTCAGGTTCAATTTTGCCGTCGCAAAGTACATGGGTCATGGCATTTACCACGGCAATTGCTTCATGCTGTGGCTTATTTCAAGGGCTTGTTTAATGCACAGGACGACTTAAGAAAGCCTGAACATTGCTACAACTTGTACAGCTGTGCATCACATGAGCATCTCCAGGATTTCTTTAGAGGGGGTTGTTGCCTATGCTTAATTATTGGAGGGCTCAGTATGTGCTGTCCAATATTGAAAAATAACATATATTTTGGGCTCTGAGAGGAGGCATTCACGCCCAATGACCCCTAGCGCAACACCCTTGCATCATGCACTGAAGTTATTTAAATGTTCCTACAGATGTTTCTTATTGTAGGTCTAACTGGTTTACAGAACTTGGGGAACACCTGTTACATGAATGCAGCTCTTCAATCTCTCTCTAACTGGTGAGTGGATGGTTGTTGACCTTTAAGGTGGCAATTATTGAACCAGGCCTGAGGGTGTGGATGGCTGTGGATTTGTGAACCAAATCAGGGCTCAAATCAGGAAAGTTAATAATAATTATAATAATAATAAACTTTATTTTAATTCAATAGCCTCAATAGGACAATGTGCCTCTTTTCATGAGGGTCGAGGGCTAAAACAGATGAGAATAACAATATATATATTTGCAGTCTAAAATACAGTTCTAATGAAATGCCAATATTTTGTGGCTAGGAAAATGTTGCAGGCCAAATATCGGATGACTTGCTATAATTTAGAATGACCAGCTAAATTTATGTTAGGAATATTTCACGCTGAAGAGTATGAATAAACTGGTTACGATGTGAGAAATCGGATTTGCCAAGCTAAATTATCAATTTTCATTTGAAGCTGTTGAAATTACGCTGAATGACAAGTAAGTTTAAACATTGATACCTAAACAATTCTGGGAAATTTTCATAGCGATTTTTCTAGCTGGTCTTTTCAAGGTTGGCCTCCGACACTACAATTTTGATCTGCTATTAGCCATTCGCAGGGCATCATTTTGAGCCCTGCAGATTCAGATTGTTTGTGGACCATGGGGACAGCAATTTGTGAACCAGGGTGATCATGTTTGTGAACCTTAGATTGGATGTTTAAAAACAGGCTGTGGATGTTTGTGGAACTGTGAGATTTTAAATTGTTTTAACTTGTGCATTACTCTGTATAAAACACAAAATTGGAAAAATTCATTTCTGAATTCATAAATGAGGAATTTTCTCAGATTAACACAACACCTTCTGTGATAATATTCCTGGCCTTTCTGACCATAGTCTTCCTTGGTGATTAAACTACTAGACAATTGACTGCATTAGTTGCATCGATATTTGCATTTCACCATGTTTTTCTCTCCCCAGTCCTCCCCTGTCAAGGTATTTCCTGGACTGTCCTGGATTCGTCAGACCAGAGAAAAACCCCATGTTGTCTAAAAGTTACCTTCGTCTGATTTCAGAACTCTGGCATAAAAAGAGGTGAGAGCTTTGCAGTGAAATCTTCTTAAATAATTCACCTATCATTCCAAGATCAAAATCTTAAATCATTGAATAGTCCCCATGTATGGAGATGTTGCATGCAAAAATATTCAGCTATTTGGATGAGCTACATGTATTTGACGCTGTTAACTTTGGAACAAGAAGAACATCAATGTTGAATTGTTTGGCATCATTATTTGAAGTTGTCCTAGTCTAGTGATTTTAATTATAGAGTAAACTGAATGGAATTTTTTTTTAAACTTTTTTTCAGGCCGAGTTATGTGGTGCCCAGTTCTGTGTTTAATGGGATGAAGGTGGTCCACCCCATGTTTAGAGGCTATGCTCAACAGGTACTCAGTTAACCTTACCATTTGTGAAGCTCGTTAACTCATTCAGTACTGTAGCTCATCCTACATGTCCTAGCTGTCAGCCTTAGATAGTTTTCTAGGCCTGGACCTCCTGCTTCTAGCTCATTGCAGTCAGTGAAGTTGAATAATTAACTCTAAAACAAAAGGCGTTTATGTGTTTCTCTCTGCATTTCAGATCCCAAACATTCTGAAACTTATTGCTTTATGTCCTTTTGAAATAATATATTTCAACAAAGACATAGGGTCGAAATATGCAAAATAATTTACCTGTCACACGAGACAGGTGACCAAAAAGTTTACCTGTCACCTTTAAGAATTACCTGAACATGCAATCATTGAAATTGTCATATACATGTAACTCGAGATTAATGACAAAATTAGATGTTGCAAGACACTAATAAATTAATAACACCTTGTTTACTTGCACTTATTAGCAGGTGTTTTGAATGAATTTTGTTGAAGATATATTTTGAACACCAAAACAAAATTATTGGCTACCTGTCAATAGGGACAGGTACTTTATTTCTCTACCTGTCTCTTTCAAAAATTACCTGTCAGAGACAGGTAGACAGGTGTAAATTTCGACCCCTGGCACTATGTGTGTGTATTATTTTCCTTGAGAAATGCAGTCATATTCCAAATAAAAATCAGTAAACTGACTGACACGTTCGTAATTTTCAATTGATGTTTGCAAAATCATAGTGCCAATGGTGATCGATGTTTCGATGAACAACAACCACGTAAAATGAAAACAAAATGCACAAACCTATGTAATTTCCAAAGGTTGTAAGCATATATTTCTTTGATTACAATGCCCAGAAATAAACGATGAATACTCATTTTTTCATGGACATTTGTCAGAATAAACGCAGCTTGATATGAGAGACTTCGCTAAATTGTGAAGATTTTGAGGGCTTTTTTCTGTCACATTTCAAGGCATGTATCTCCCCTTTCCCACGGTTGTTTTCCGTGATCAAGGTTACGTTGGAAAGGCCATTTCCCGCGCTCTGTCAATCTATTCATAGTTACGATGGATGGCTAATATTAGGAAAGCTACGATTGGATATAAATATGATTCATCTGACGTATCTGGTCGAATGTGCCAATGAACCATGCTGACACTTCAGCGATTTGGTTGACTGTATCATTATCATGGGACTAAATCAAAGGCATGATATCAATTTGAACGTGTTCGTTCCAAGCATGGCGGAAGATAAAAATCGTCAACATTTACCAACACGGCTTTTGGAAAAATGTGGAAATAAAATTTACGAAGTGGATCTGAGGGATTTCATCTTGATGGGATCATTAGATGGTCTCTTGGAGACGTTATACTTCAGAAATAAGAGAGATTCAAACGGGATTACTGAGTGAATTTACATTTCTGCAGCAACATTTTCTGACATGGTAAAATGGTGAAATTTTTGTACATGTAGTTACTCATTTTACTCATTATTTCTTCGTTTCACTCTCGATCTTGTTTTATTTGTTTGTCAAAAGGAAAACATTCTTTGATAATTCTATGTTGAAGGTTTAGGCTTTTCAAAGATGTATACATTTGGGCAAGTTTCACTCGAGGCGCTCAAGTAAAATGCGACATTGAAGACGGAGTGGAGTTTTATTTTATGGCAGAGCAGCATTGTCATCTTTTGGAGTTGGGAAGTCTCTCAGAAATCACGCCAAAAGTCGTCACCGGGGTCGGGACAGGGAATTAATTTTTCGTCTTTTGCCATCATTGGTACTGCATTAGTTAACCTTACCATTTAACAACCTCTACTCCAGGCTCATTCAGCCACCGGACAATCCCCATTTCATCCCAAGCTTGCTGGACAGGTTCTGGTTCACGAACATCATCATGCTGTGGAGATGCCAGTTTCCAGCGCTATTGCAGTCACTCCCTTTGCTCAAAAACACTGATTATGCCTACTTTTATGTACTTGAATACTTTAGGAAAAGAACTTTGTAATGACTTGGAATAATATTTATATTTTGGACATTGACTACCATACCTCTGTTCACTAGGGTATAGATGATACTATACAGACACCAATTCCACTTAAATTCTTCCTTCGATGGGATGTCACACGATACTGCTGACCCCCTCCATATATATTGTAGTGTATTGTCTGCACCTCTAAAAATTACATTTTCATGATTTCTTATTCAGGATACACAGCCATTTTCATGCTGTTTATCCTCATTGATAATTTTAGACTCGATTCTTTTTTTTTGCATTTGTGATGCAGGACACTCAGGAATTTTTACGATGTTTCATGGACCAACTTCACGAGGAGCTGAAGCACCCTGTCCATGATGAAGACTCTGACACAGAACAGGACCACGTTGACAGTTCTGATCCATTAGAGCAGTCTGTCCTTAGAAATAACTCTGAATGGCCACCCACAACTGACTCTGGCAGCCAATCAGAAGTGGAATATGAAACATGTGATTCTGGTCTCAGTAGTGAGAGAAGCTCAGTCGACCCGAATGCTTCCAGTGATGAGGCGAGTGAAGCGACAGAGCTAAGCCATCTTCAGCCAAGTGAGGGACAGGAGAATGACTCAAGGGAGACAATTTGTGATACGAGTAACAACTCAGACCAGACTGTTATTGCACCTAGTCAAAAGGAAATGAAAGAAAGTAAAAATTTGAAATACAAACGGAACACTGAGGTGCCGTCAAATGTTCTGACGCCCTGTGAGGACTTGACACAGGGTGATGGCGACCATACCAGCGATGGCCTCTCAGACCCCGAGAGTTACCATGGCAATCAGAGGAATAAAACGCGCAGATTGAAGTCGAAAAATTTGTCGGAGTCTAACTTAACTACGCAGGCGGTTAGCGAAACGCCTGTGCCACCAAGATCTCCCCAAAGATTCATGGCATCTTCACCTAAGCCAGCCTCCCACCACTCTCAAAACAACAAAGGTAAACCATATCTGTGATTATTGTCCCCCGACGCCCGAAGGGCTAGAGGGAGACTATAGAACTGGGGTCCGTCCGTCCGTCCGTCCGTCCGACTTAGTTTCCGGACAATAACTTCTGGAAAACTTAACGGATTCTTTTCAAATTTAGTATATGGGTACCTCACCTGAACATCTTGCTTGGGATTGGTTTTCACGCCGATCTGCATACAGGTGGCGCCACCTGGAGGCCAAGTTAAAATTTCGTTTCCGGACAATAACTTCTGAAAAACTGAATGGATTTTTTTTAAATTTGGTGTATGGGTACCTCACCTCAAGATCTCGTTTGGGATTGTTTTTCGCACCGATCCACCTATAGGTGGCGCCACCTGGGGGGCCAAATTGAAATTTCGTTTCCAGACAATAACTTTTGAAAAACTGAACAGATTCTTTTCAAATTTGGTATATGGCTACCTCGTCCCAAGATCTCGCTTGGGATTGTTTTACATGCCGATTCGCCTATAAGTGGCGCCATCTGGGGGCCAAGTTAAAATTTTGTTTCCGAACAATAACTTTTGAAAAACTGAACAGATTATTTTCAAATTTGGTGTGTGGGTACCTCTCAAGATCTCACTTGGGATTGTTTTTCGCACCGATCCACCTATAGGTGGCACCACCTGGGGGACAAGTTAAAATTTCTTTTCTGGACAATAACTCCTGAAAAACTGAACGATTCTTCTCAAATTTTGTATGTGGGTACTTCGCCGCAAGATCTCGCTTGGGATTGTAATTGTGGGTACCTTGCCACTGAATCTCACATGGGATAGCTCCGCATGCTGGATACTGAAAGTTATGGTTCCAAATCAGTTGTTTCAACGTCGGGGGACTTGAACCCCTCGGGTTTTCATGATCAATGTAGTAATCACCATGTTGACAGTACAGTGCTAACCATGTTATAAATAAACGGTAACCATGCTCAACTCAGCCAACAAGGAAAGTAGGGTACAGTAATTTTCTCTAATATATCGATCACGATATCGGGAATCGATTACCCATGCTTTTGGAGAAAAATACAATCGGAAGTCAGATTTTTAGTAGATCTCCTTCGTAATAAAAATGTTATCACATGCAATGCTAATGTGCACGTGTTGACCAGGGAATCATAATTGTCGAGTTTTACTACCATAACGATGATATGAATATCTTAAATATTGAATACTGGTCATAAAAAACCCGAAAAGTATACCATTTAGAAGGAAAATACTGAACATTTTTTCAAAAACTCCATTTCCGAAGCGTTGTTGTTGTAAACGATGTCAAAACTAATTCTTTCCAAGCTAAAAATAGCCAATCAACTAGATCGGGACTCTAGTGCACATGTTAGTCAAATAAGTAAATTTCTCGACTGTTGCCACTACAGGCATGGCAGCAGAGCTGGCAGTGAAGAAAACATTTCCACTCTTCATCTCTTGCCACAGACGGAATTCCACTGTTCTCAAATTGCTTATTTTACAAACATCACAAACAGGATCTAAAGAATGTTTTTATCAATAAAATCTGCTGCATGAATAGAATTTGAAGGTTGACCTGATTTGCAATAAATCGATCACCCCACTGTTTGATCACCTCAAATACCACTTCTGGTGATCGATTTATTAGAGGAATTACTGTAGAAAAAATATTGGCAGCCATGGTAGAATCAGTAGTGGCAACCATGATAGAATCAATAGTGGTAAATCTGGTAGAATATATGGTAACTCTGGTAGAATCAGAATGAGTAGTATGAGCAAAAGTGGCAACCATGATAGAATTAAAAGTGGTAACTTTGGTAGAATCAAATGGTAACCATGGTAGAGTCAATAGTGGTAACTTTGGTAGAATCAATAGTGGTAACCATGATGGAAACAAGTGATAACCATGGTAGAATCAATAGTGGTAATCATGATAGAATCAAGTGGTAACTATGGTAGAATCAATAGTGGTAACTTTGGTAGAATCAATAGTGGTAACTTTGGTAGAATCAATAGTGGTAACTTTGGTAGAATTAATAGTGGTAATTTTGGTAGAATCAATAGTGGTTACCATGATAGAATCAAGTGATAACCCTGGTAGAATCAGTAGTGGTAACCCTGGTAGAATCAGTAGTGGTAACCCTGGTAGAATCAATAGTGATAACCATGATAGAATCAGTAGTGGTAACCATGGTATTAATGGTAACAAGATATATGTATGACGATTCAACTGTGAAAACCATGGTAACAGTAAACTAACCATGTTATACTCAGAAACCATAGTATTAATCATTGTTACTGTTTAACTGTTTCTCATCTTCATCAGATTCACCCTAGTATCTTGCATTATCACATTACAAAGTTTATTTCGCACATTGATAACTTCAAAAAGAGATGGAAATTTGGAAAAATGAGACACAGTTTAACAGTTAAAAAAAAGGGTAGATGGTATTAAAAAATTCCAACACAGTGGGATGGAATACATAGATATTGAAAACAGAAAACACATGGGGAAATGTACAACCTGTGTTTAATTTAAGTTAAGAAATAGACTAAAACTTTTAAGGGCGCATAATTTTCAAACTTTGCGTCTTTTCTAACTATAAAATACTCACATTTATTTTACAGGTAAAAAACACACACAGTACAGAAGTGTGATATCAGATATATTTGATGGGAAGATCCTCAGCTCAGTACAGTGTTTGACCTGTGAACGGGTAAGGCAACAAATCTGATCAGATTTTCCCACATATTTCTTGGGTGATATTTCTATCCTCACAGCACGTGGTATTCATTAGGAATGAACTTTTAGTATGAACTAAGCAATGCAATGCATGGGGTTGACCCAGTTAGTCGCCTCTTACGACAAGCTGTCTGAGAAGCTGAAGCCCTTCATTCTTTCCATGGCCTGGGGTCAAAATTTATGGTCATTGAGGGCCTCAGCTCCTCAGACAGCTTACCGTAAGAGGCGACTAACAGGGGCACCCGGGGCTTTATGGGTTTCAAAGAAATAGGAACCAAACATTGTGATATGACTGAAATATTGTTGAAAGGGACGTTAAATCTTATTCACTCACTTCATTCTTGATTTTGCTCTCATACGGACATATATAATATCTGTTGTAGGTATCCACGACCAAGGAAACATTCCAGGACCTCTCGCTGCCCATACCTAACAAGGACCACCTGACAATGTTACATGCCAGTCACGTGGGCAATCTGAAGGCGGGGACGTGTGGCGAGGTCAACCAGACCTGGCTGTCCTGGATCATGACCTGGATGAGGAGGTTAGGCTAACAACATCTCCTCTCTTCTCCATACTCAGGGCTTCAAATTACACCCTAAATACAACGTTAAACATCATGCTCAAATTAGAATGCTCCCAACTTGGAGAGCAAAAAAAAATATATATATTTTTTTAATATTTTCCTTGTATTGAGAATCGATGTTCATGGAGATCCCTCATCAAATGAGTGTCATATTTGAGTTGAAGTCCAGGGACAAATTTGGGCACATTTCCCAGCCTAAAAACGTTCAGCCGCATTGAATAAAGGGTGTTTAAATCAGGGAAATTTAAAGCCTTGCATGCTTACGGGTTTCCAAACAAAAGTCCTTCCTGATTGTGGACTTTCGAACAGCACTTTAAACAGGATTCAAGTCACAATGGAAAGTTCTGAAAATGACAAGTTAAAAATAATCAGTTCTCCTTCAGTCGCAGGTTTTCTACAAAATCATTTACTCCTGAGTAAAATTGTCATTTTCTGCTCCCATTGACCCAGCTGCTCCACCAAGTGTGCGATATCCAGATGAACAATTTTCTTGAAGTTATTTGAAGAGTCGGCCATCAATAATACTATTTCCTTCAAATAAAACATGGCATTGTGTCAGGCCATTGTCACTTGATTGGTTGCTCAGCATGACCTTGATTTTTCAAATACACCTGCTAGAGGCTATAATTATTTATTATTAATTATTAAATTGCAGACTAATTGTATATGAATATAAAGAAAATGAGTAAGTTTTACTCGTTAAAATGTAAATCTCTCGTCAATTTTAATCATTTGCCCTCAAAATATAGATTAGGGCTGGTCATGCTAAACAACTAATCAATGGCCTCATTGTTCAAGAACATTATTTTGTCAAAACTTTGAGAGAGATAGAAAGAAACCAAAAAAAAAAAAAGTTTTGCTTTTTGTGGTTGTGTGCAATAAAAATGGTTGACATGGCGCTAAATAATTGATGCAGCAGTGCTTGTGAAGCTAATAATTGACACGGCAGTGCTTGTGAAGCTAGTAATTGATGCGGCAGTGCTTGTGAAGTTAATAATTGATGCGGCAGTGCTTGTGAAGCTAGTAATTGATGCGTCAGTGCTTGTGAAGCTAATAATTGAAGCAGCAGTGCTTGTGAAGCTAGTAATTGACACGGCAGTGCTTGTGAAGCTAGTAATTGACGCGGCAGTGCTTGTGAAGCTAATAATTGACGCGGCAGTGCTTGTGAAGCTAGTAATTGACGTGGTAGTGCTTGTGAAGCTAGTAATTGATGTGGCAGTGCTTGTGAAGCTAGTAATTGATGCGGCAGTGCTTGTGAAGGTAGTAATTTATTGATGCGGCAGTGCTTGTGAAGCTAGTAATTTATTGATGCGGCAGTGCTTGTGAAGCTAGTAATTTATTGATGCGGCAGTGCGTGTGAAGCTAGTAATTACCCCTCTGTCCGTCTGTCTGCCTGTCCATCTTTCTTGTGAACACGATATCTCAAGAAGAATTATAGCCAGGCATTGTAAATTCATACCACAAATGTATCGGGTGAAGGGTCAGAAGCCTATTAAAAAGGACTGACCTTGACCTATTTTATCAAGGTCAAATGATAGTATTTGCTATATTTTTTGAAGGATTGAAGCTAGAATCTCCAAATTCATATTACTTATGCAACTGGTGATTGACTAGAAGCCTACCCCAGTTGACTGACCTTGACCTATTTTTTATAGGTCATATACTGTTTATTATAATATAAAATGAAGAAATAAAGCAAGGCTTTCCAAATTAATACTATGTATACACCTGGCGAAGGTCCAACGGTGTACTGAAGATGACTGACCTTGACCTATTTTATCAGGGTCAAATTACAGTATTTGCTATATTTTTTGAAGGATTGAAGCTAGGGTCTCCAAATTCATATTACTTCTGCAACTGGTGATTGACTAGAAGCCTATCCCAGTTGACTGACCTTGACCTATATTTTCAAGGTCATATTTTGTTTATTATGGTGTAACATGAAGAAATATATCTAGGCTTTCCAAATTGATACTATGTATACATCTGGCAAAGGTCCAGAGGTGTACTGAAGATGACTGACCTTGACCTATTTTATCAAGGTCAAGTTTTAGTATTTGCTATATTTTTGGAAGGATTAAAGCTAGGGTCTCCAAATTCATATTATGTATGCAACTCGTGATTGACTAGAAGCCTATCCCAGTTGACTGACCTTGATCTATTTTTTAACGGTCATATACTGTTTATTATGATATAACATGAAGAAATAAAGCTAGGCTTCCCACATTAATACTATGTATACATCTGGCGAAGGTCCAGAGGTGTACTGAAGATGACTGACCTTGACCTATTAATATTATTTTATCAAGGTCAAATTTTAGTATTTGCTATATTTTTGGAAGGATTAAAGCTAGGGTCTCCAAATTCATATTATGTATGCAACTCGTGATTGACTAGAAGCCTATCCCAGTTGACTGACCTTGATCTATTTTTTAACGGTCATATACTGTTTATTATGATATGGCATGAAGAAATAAAGCTAGGCTTCCCACATTAATACTATGTATACATCTGGCGAAGGTCCAGAGGTGTACTGAAGATGACTGACCTTGACCTATTTTATCAAGGTCAAATTTTAGTATTTCTAAATTTTTTGAAGGATTGAAGCTAGGGTCTCTAAATTCATATTAGTTATGCAATTGGTGATTGACTAGAAGCCTATCCCAGTTAACTGACCTTGACCTATTTTTTCAAGGTCATATGCTGTTTATTATGTTCTAACATGAAATATATCTAGGCTTTCCAATTTAATACTGTGTACATCTGGCAAAGGTCGATAGGTGTACTGAAGATGACTGACCTTGACCTATTTTATCAAGGTCAAATTTTAGTATTTGCTATATTTTTTGAAGGATTAAAGTTAGGTCTCCAAATTCATATTATGTGTGCAACTCGTGATTGACTAGAAGCCTATCCCAGTTGACTGACCTTGACCTATTATATATATTGTTTATTATAATATAACATTGAGAAATAAAGCTAGGCTTTCCAAATTAGTAGTATATGTCTTTAGTACAATATTCCATGAAAGATTTACATTGTCCAAATTTATACCACTTACGGCTGGACCTGAAGTCTATTGAAGAATATCACTGACCTTGACCTATTTTTAAAAGGTCAAATTCTATATGTTAAGTCTAAGGTCTCCGAATTCCTGTTCCTTATGCAATTAAATTAGAATTGACTTGAAATTGTTTGAAGATGACTGACCTTGATCTATATTTCCAAGATAAAATTACTTTATTTGATTATAAGCTTTTTAGAAGAGAATATTCAGAGCTAAGAATTCGGCCGATCATGCTCTACCAGAACCTCAGGCCTTGGCAAAAGCGATCTACAGCCAACCCTACTACATTTGTAGATCACATTTTTGTTGATCTAGTTCTAAAAATACACTGATGATATAATACAATGCATGAGTGAGTGAATATGATTTAACGTTGCTTTCAACTATATTTCAGTCATATCACGACGTTGGGTCCTATTCCTTTTCACACCCGGGAACCCCACGGGTGCCTCAGTTATTCGCCTCTTACGACAAGCTCTCTGAGGAGCTGAGGCATATTCTTACCATGACCTGCGGTGTGCACAACAACATCCCAGGTCAATCCCCGGAAGCCCCACGGGGCTACAATGCAAGATTGCTGGGTGTAAACAATAACTGATAGCCGAGGGGTATTGAAGCCCAATGGGCTATTTTTTATTGATGCGGCAGTGCTTGTGAAGCTAGTAATTTATTGATGCGGCAGTGCTTGTGAAGCTAGTAATTTATTGATGCGGCAGTGCTTGTGAAGCTAGTAATTTATTGATGCTGCAGTGCTTGTGAAGCTAGTAATTTATTGATGCGGCAGTGCTTGTGAAGCTAGTAATTTATTGATGCGGAGTGCTTGTGAAGCTAGTAATTTATTTTATTCAGCCTAAAGCATATTATTTATATACCAATGAGATTCAGTTCATACTCCTCCTCCATGTCTGATCATTGGGTTCTGTGTTTCTATTACAGTTGGTTCATAGGTCCAACAATCACCCTCCAGGACTGCCTCGCCGCTTTCTTCTCTGCGGATGAGCTGAAGGGAGATAACATGTACAGCTGTGAAAAGTGTAAAAAGTAAGTAATCCTGGGCCCCATTTGATGTTTTTGGTAATCCCTTTAATAATTCAATCCCCCTATCAAAATTCACTCACCCCCAACTTTGGGGACGGAGTTCAATCAGCTGTTCTAATAACTTTGATCATCCTCTAAAATTATTCAAATAATGAAGAAATGATGGATGATTTTTAACCCTTTTGTCAACTTTCTGTTCTAATAAATTTGATCATCCTGGTATTTCACTTCATGTGATTGAATTATTAGAGGGATTACCACACAGCCACAGTTCACAAGGTTTTTGGAAAATCTCCATATGGTAAATGGATTATTTGAATGATTTTGGACTATTTTGTTGACTTTCTGCTCTAATAAATTTAATCACTCCCTGATTTTATGGTGGGAACATAAAAGATTTGAGATTTCCGCCTCTGCAATAAATATCACTTGAAATTTATGTTTAATTATTATCAGATGCAAGGTTTCGACCAATGTGCTATATTCATAGCCACCAATGAACATTACAAATATTTTACCTCGATAATAACACGTCAGAACAATCTGCATTTGAGGCTAAGGCTCATACATGTACCTCTTGTATTCACTCTTTTGTGAAAGAAGGTGCAAAATGCTGCACACAGTCTTTTAGCAGTTGGTTGCTAGGGAGAGAAAAAGTAAAAATAACGACCATTTTCTGACTCCAGAAGTAGCGTACATTTAATAAGATACATATAATTATACAACTATGTTATCAGATTAATCGTCTACAGACCTGGTGATATGCAAGCGAAGTTGCGCTCATGCTATGCATAATCCCTGGAAGATATCAAGTTACGCAATAACTTGCGGCTTTGTGTAACTTTGAACGCTTTGTGACACGGGTCGGCGTAACTACGCTCACGCTAAGTATGACTTACGCACTGACTTAGGCTTAAAGGTGAAATGCAAAGGTTTTTAGATTCTCCTTTTTACATTTTATTTAGGTTGAATACTGAGAGAAATACCAGTCTATCTACTTCACTTAGTTGAATTTGAATTATCTTTTCTGCTAGAATCTTTTTAAAAGTTGGTACTCCTTGCACAGCTGAATTCAGATTTGCAAAACTTCATCGCTTATCTTCCCTTGATTGTGACGTCACATCAGACCAGCCGCCCGGAGACTCGAATTTCAAGTATTGACGCTCGGCCAGGTGGTCTGATGTGACGTCACAAAACAGCATCAAACAAGGGCAGATGAGCAATGCGGATTTCAGATTTGCAAAACTTCATCACTTATCTTCCCTTGATTGTGACGTCACATCAGACCAGCCGCCCAGAGACTCAACTTTTCAAGTATTGACGCTCGGCCAGGTGGTCTGATGTGACGTCACAAAACAGCATCAAACAAGGGCAGATAAGCAATGCGGATTTCATTTCTCAAATTGGCCGGGCTTGAGCTACCAACTTTGAAACACTTTTAAAAAGCTACCAGGTGACAAACTACTTCAAAGAAAACCAAACGAAATACATAGGCTGATATTTCCATCATTAACTAGCCCAGAAAGAATATAAAAAGGAAAATTTGAAAACCTTTGCATTTCACCTTTAAGCACAACAGCCCCGAGAGCTGCACTTCTGACAGTGAATAGTACAACATCACATATCGATACATTACTTTCATACATTCTGACATGATATATTGCACATTCAGTTTCTAGATTGCTCTTTTATCTGGTAATGAAATCTGCTGTCAGGAAATGGGGTGGGGAGATGTCAGGTGTGGACTTTGGCAGTTATTTAATTCCCGGAATTGCAGTGATGATTTCACTGATTAGATCTGCTTGATGAGGTCTCCATTTAAGTATCTTGTGCATGTAGCTCCCAAAAAATAACATTCAAGCCTCGTCATAACCTAAATTTATATCACAGTTGTTTTTCTGTGTATTATTTTGAGGTAGAAATTTGTTAATGTTTGTTTGCACATATATGTCTATTTTTATTTTCAGATTAAGGAATGGTATTAAATATTCCAAAGTCTTGGAACTCCCAGAGGTAAGTCCTTCTCTTGGTATTGCTTATAGTTCAAATAGAGCCTTCCACTAAATGTCAATTGATATTGAATGGAGAAGTTATTTCCTGGATATATTCTTTAAATTCTTCTCTCTGTCCCAGCAATTGTTACCATGACAACCTGCATATGTATTCGTTTGGCATTGCACAACATACAAATATTTCATACTTATGAAAGTTCTTATGCACTTCAGGAATATGGAATGTTCATGCATCAGACAGCCGAACCTCCTATTAACGCAGTTCGCTGTTGTAAATAATAATATTTAACAGTTTGAAAGT
>JAVTVY010030257.1:0-13302 GCA_036873755.1 Hanleya hanleyi | reverse complement strand
AGCGCTCTATTATTTTGAACGTATGCGCTTAGTTTCACAAATGCGTGTAAGCACTATTCCGATCATAGCTTATCAGTGATCCATAATATAAATATTTTGAGTGGTAATTCAGCCCCCTTCCTGGTTTTTTTTCGTGAATATACCTTTTCAATCTGTTAATATTACTCAGACGCAATGAAAGTCACATAAAGCTATCACTCACTATTGTATAAGGGCTTATATGGGTACGGACATTTTCCACTCGGAGAATTCCCCATTGGACAGTTGCTCGTTCCATCTTTAACCCAGAATATAAAAATGTCATTTACAATAAAAAAATCACACACACACAAATGGCCTATTATTTCTCATTGAAGCACGGAAAACTTACAGAATACAATAACTGTCCACCTTCACTTATTGGGAAAACAAAGAAGAGCCTGTCTGTACTATATACCAATGATATTAAACGCACCTGTTATACTGTTCAAAAGAAATACCAAATGTCGTACATGAATATTGTGCTATATTCATGTCCACTATATGGTCGCTAAACATTATCTGAAATATAACACTGAAAGGCATAACTATTCTTATTTTTCTATGGGTTCAATTCGAAGTGTCTAAGTGGGGAAATGTCCATTCTATCCATGTTATTTCGGGCTGAATTGGCAAGTAAAAGATCCAAGTAGTTGCACTACATGTACTCCTTTGAGAACACAGTAGACTGAACAAAAATTACATGCCAATGCTCCGATTACGCTGTATCACGTAACACGATGAACGTGGCAGTTTGAAATGAATGTAAAGTAAACAAACTGGGAACTTGTCAATATTCGAGATACAAGTTGACTGGTAGATCTGAAGATAAGGGTGTGAGGAGTGATCAATGTACATCTGCCTTCAAAATATGTACCGATGTGAGCTGATACGGAAGGAGTGGAATACCACTGATTGCAACTTTCAACTCCACAAATCATCACATTCGTGTGGTTGAAAGGAAACAAAGTTATTTTCAGTACTTTTATAATGGCGTCGACAAGGATGCTCCCCAAAACTATGCAATTACATCCTGCCCACAAGAAGCAATGACACTCAGAGTTATTCATGGGAATATAATTCATGTGTTTGTGATAGATTGTCACAGTCCAGGATAAATAACCATGAACATGATTCAGGTTTTATACGCTACAAACACACAGTGCTACAAACTGACAGTGAGTAAGACGCCATAGCAAATATGAACAGAAATGAGGGCTCTTACTAAAGGACGGCGGAAAGGCAGGCCGCCGGCGGAAAGGACGGCGGTGGATAAAAACATATGTTACAAGGCTTGGCGGGGGATAATTTGTGCCTAGATGTATTACTTGTGTAAATTTATACCGATTTCATATATTTGCAGGTACCCACAACGTCGTATGGTCACATGAATGTCGGATAATACTTCACGGCCGTCACGGCTAGCGAAAATCAAAATACCGGGACTTAAAATAACAATTCACGATAACCGTCTATTTCAACAAAATTTGGCAGACACATTGCTTAATATATGCGCAATAATTTTTTGAAGATTCAGGTAAAACAGAACGAAACAGAGTGGCTGTGTGTCGATTAGGCGTGAGCGGGGGGGGGGGGGGCTGTCGTTCATGTACGAAATTACACAAGAAAAATGAAAATAATATGATAGAAGCCGTCTGTTTCAACGAAATTTGGAACACCTCTTCCTCAATGTATAATCAACAAAATTATGTTTGTACCTGGTACCCAACAATGATGCATCACCGATGTGATTGTGAGGCGATATGAAAAACAAAATAATTGTTCGGTCATCACGTGACTCGTCGAATGGCCGTTTCAATGAGAATACGTGGTCCGTTCATTATATAGTAATTGTTACAAATTTAACGAAAACCAGTGGCGGAGTGCAGTGGGCGAAAGGTGGTGTAATATATGGCAATGAACTTTTTTTCTAAATACGGAAAGGACTCTCATAATATTAATACCTCCAAACCAACATTACTGTGACAAACCCACTTCAGCCATTTTTTGTTGTAACTGTGCGTGTGTGTGTTCTTGATAGTTATAGACACCGAATCACTGAAAGACATCAAGCAACGACTACGCTTGGAAAAGCAAAATCTGAAGAGTATGTACCGACCTAGAATTTTGAAAATTGGCTAAAGATAAATTTAACGTATGCTTGATAAAATAAATTCAGCATGATTGGATGGTATAATGGGCTACAATGAAACGCGTCCCCGTCACCCCTTCCCACTTCGCCTCCTCACCCCTCTCTAATTCTCCTACTTTTGCCACTGGGCAGAAAGAACCTCTTCCCCCTCCACCAATTTATAAACGTCGTAAATATTCAGTAGGCCATGCCGTACTCCACCTCAGGTTTGCGCTGCTATTTCAAGTTAAATGAAATAATTTCGTCTTAGCACAGCTTTCCTCAGCAAATGAGATACAATCCAGACCGTATCTGTACTTACGAACCCTTCTTGCTGATTTCCACTCATATTTGGTGATTAGCAGCAGATATGGATAGTTAAACCCCGCTGTCGTCTGCGCGTCACCGATAATACGTAATAGTTATCGCCTGAGACAGAGGGGTTCATGCTGAATGAACACTCACACCAGTCCGATTTGAATACCGAGGTCGCGAAGCGACCGAGGTATTTAAATCGGACTGGTGTGAGTGTTCATTCTGCATGTACCCCGATGTCGAAGGCGATAAATAACTTACACAATGGACGTATCATGGTTGTTTCAGGACAAACAACACATTTGCATACGAAACATAACTTCCATAACCCGTTTGACTGGTCCGTAACTCTCACGTTGCAAAGATTTGTAACAAAAAGATATATGTAATTGATATATATACGTGTCGCAATCTACATTACGTGAAACGCATATGAAGCAAAATATGCAGACATACAAATTACATATCCCTATGTCCATACGCATGATCTCATACTAGGCCTATAATTAAGAGAATGTCTGACAGAAATGCACGTTTACCGGTACACATTTGACTTGTACCCACACATATACGTACGACAGAAAATTGATGCGTTATGGCATACAGACGCGTCATATTTTGACTGCTTAGTCTGCAATCAACGCTTAGCAGGCGACAACCAAAGATTAGACCTATATTTGAGGCAGTCGCCGTTTTAATGTATGTATATTCAGAAGGCATATGGTGTAACGCTCACAAAAAGAAATTGTGACTGGATTCAGTGAAACTACAGCAAGAATGCACGACCGCGACGACGCTGGTGTCACTCGACAAGAAGGTATGTGACTGGCAGCAAAATAAACCAAAGTGTGATATTTACATGGCGTAAATCCATGCAGATCCTATAACGATACATGTAGCTTGTCACTCCAATAATGGAAAGTAATTCTGTATTTGACTGACATTTATCAAAGCTGACTTGTGATTTAGTGGTGCTCAACTGAGCCATCTTCGCATATCCAAGTCGAACACTACACGTGACGGAACGCTAGTGTAGCATTTAACTTGAAATGTGAAGATGAATTGAGCTTGTGTTTCTTGAAAGTTCGATATCAAAAGGCTTTTGTATCATTTTCATACGAGTTATCTCCCGTCGCACACTTCAACGGACATTGTTCGTTCTTTCAATGATTAATCTTAAAATGTTTGATAAATCACTTGAACACCGGGTACGGGTTAATAAGTTACTTTAACACTCACCCACTTATTTCTACATGAAAACTTGATAATTCCTGAAGGCGACCAGGCGATTCACGCAGACGAATGCCCATGCCAGACAAAGAAGTCGGTGTGTCTCTTAAAACTAGGGAGGTGTTCATGTCAAATATCACCCCGGATTTGATCGCCATGAACACCCGGTTCTTGCTACTTGAACACCGGGGCACAAGTGAAACCCATTGTGCGCCGGGTCAATACGGCAACAGAAAAACCCCGGATACACAATAGAGCCAGTGTGTAAGTAATAGTTATCGCCTGAGACAGAGGGGTTCATGCCGAATGAACACTCACACCAGTCCGATTTGAATACCGAGGTCGCGAAGCGACCGAGGTATTTAAATCGGACTGGTGTGAGTGTTCATTCTGCATGTACCCCGATGTCGAAGGCGATAAATAACTTACACAATGGCCGTATTGTGTAACACATCATGGTTGTTTCAGGACAAACAACACATTTGCATACGAAACATAACTTCCACAACCCGTTTGACTGGTCCGTAACTCTCACGTTATCGTTACAAAGATTTGTAACAAAAAGATATATGTAATTGATATATACACTTCAGATCAGCTTAAACTTCCAATTAGTGAACAGTGTTTACGCGCCGTTAGCGCGCCAACGTGTTCGCCTAATCACCAAGACTTATTACACCCCACCCATGATGTGACCGTTGCCGCCACGCGCCGGTTGAATATAGTCCGGTCAAACCACTGAACCATTGTGAGCATGTCGGCGGTAAACAAAGGCTCCCCGTTGGCAGATTGCGCGCTAACAGCCTTCAATGCTTAACACTGAATTGTTTTCAAAGAGTTCCCCTCTAGCGATGTACGGCAAGAACACAATCTATTCTACAGTTTAAATTACTGGCTAAGTAATTAAACAAATATATAGAATATTTGACTTCAATAAGAATGCTGTAAATGATTATCTATTATTTTTTGTTTGCGCTCCAAGGAAACTCGGCCGTCTTCCACTCTGCCATTTCATTTCTTTTCAAATGAGACACAGACGCGCATTTTGTTGGACGAAAGCGGGATATCGCTTTACCCCGTCCGAGAGAATGCACTGTTATGTTTATATTCTCCACTTGTTTACGCCAAACTTAACGAGATTATTAATCTTTACAGTTGTTTTCTTGCTGACAATATAACATCCGTTATACTGTTCGACAGGAAGTATACATTAACACATTTGAAATGTTGGTTTTGATGTCGGGGATGCACCATCTATTCTACAGTTTAAATTACTGGCTAAGTAATTAAAAAAATATATAGAATATTTGACTTCAATAAGAATGCTGTAAATGATTATCTATTATTTTTTGTTTGCGCTCCAAGGAAACTCGGCCGTCTTGTGAACATTCGGTTGAGACTACGAATAATCTTCATTACCAAAAGTTTCCCCAAAGATAAATATATTATCAGAATTCATAAAACGTTGGTGTGTGCAAATTGCGAAGGCCGCCTCCTCTTTCAGAACGGTCAGTAAAACGGTTGACCGTAACATTTCAAATGAATACAGCTTCGTATAAATTCAGACACGCGGGCGAGTCGAGGTCATAATCGGGGCAACATGCAGTGCTCGGACAGACAAGTTGTCTCTTTGGCGTCTTGTTACAACCGCCTAACCAAAATATACACAGAAACTCAAAAGATCAATTAGCCCCTTACAGAGAATGACAAATACTCCAATTGTATATGCTCTTTATTCGTTACCGCCCGACTGTTAAAGGTTGCACACGAAACTTCCGATGAGAAAATAAGAATTAACATTTATGGCCCACACATTCATCGTTCCAGCTAAATAACAAAAAAGAAACAATAACAGAGATTTCTACATAAACAATAAGTTAATGCCATTTCATTTCTTTTCAAATGATACACAGACGTGCATTTTGTTGGACGAAAGCGGGATATCGCTTTACCCCGTCAGAGAGAGAATGCACTGTTATGTTTATATTCTCCACTTGTTTACGCCAAACTTAACGAGATTATTAATCTTTACAGTGTTGTTTTCTTGCTGACAATATAACATCCGTTATACTGTTCGACAGGAAGTATACATTAACACATTTGAAATGTTGGTTTTGATGTCGGGGATGGAGGGAGGGAGACCCGAAGATTAACACAACATAGCGGGATGTATTAACATTACAGCGGCAGGGCTAGAAAAAAGCAAGCAGTGTTTATGATTAAAATAAATCTTAAATCTATTTCCTTTTAAAAATTCGTGCCGATTAATGCCACGTGGACTCCCAACTGATTTTCTTGAGCTCTGTCGCGTCAACGATCGCTCGCTAACAAAGCAGCTCGCTTCCAGCCATTGTCTGACCGTGCTGATAGCTCGCGGCCTGTGTTCAGTCATGTCGACGGACTACATTCAACAGAGTTAGAACAATGGCCAGCCGATAATCATGGGCATTAGCGC
The DNA here is from genome assembly GCA_036873755.1 of Hanleya hanleyi. NCBI lineage: Eukaryota > Metazoa > Mollusca > Polyplacophora > Lepidopleurida > Hanleyidae > Hanleya > Hanleya hanleyi. The sequence continues at coordinate 7,153 of JAVTVY010030257.1, read as the reverse complement.
GCTATACCTTTGTGTTGGCGCACTTCGTTTGCGCGCCATTGGTGCGCTAACATTAACCTTTCAGCTGATCGGAAGTGTATACGTGTCACAATCTACATTACGTGAAACGCATATGAAGCAAAATATGCAGACATACAAATTACATATCCCTATGTCCATACGCATGATCTCATACTAGGCCTATAATTAAGGGAGTGTCTGACAGAAATTCACGTTTACCGGTACACATTTGACTTGTACCCACACATATACGTACGACAGAAAATTGATGCGTTACGACATACAGACGCGTCATATTTTGACTGCTTAGTCTGCAATCAACGCTTAGCAGGCGACAACCAAAGATTAGACCTATGTTTGAGGCAGTCGCTGTTTTATTGTAAGTATATCAGAAGGCATATTGTGTAACGCTCACAAAAAGAAATTGTGACTGGATTCAGTGAAACTACAGCAAGAATGCACGACCGCGACGACGCTGGTGTCACTCGACAAGAAGGTATGTGACTGGCAGCAAAATAAACCAAAGTGTGATATTTACATGGCGTATTTCCATGCAGATCCTATAACGATACATGTAGCTTGTCACTCCAATAATGGAAAGTAATTCTGTATTTGACTGACATTTATCAAAGCTGACTTGTGATTTAGTGGTGCTCAATTGAGCCATCTTCGCATATCCAAGTCGAACACTACACGTGACGGAACGCTAGTGTAGCATTCAACTTGAAATGTGAAGATGAATTGAGCTTGTGTTTCTCGAAATTTCACTTGAAAGTTCGATATCAAAAGGCTTTTGTATCATTTTCATACGAGTTATCTCCCGTCACACACTTCAATGGACATTTTTCGTCCTTTCAATGATTAATCTTCAAATGTTTGATAAATCACTTGAACACCGGGTACGGCTTAATAAATTACTTTAACACTCACCCACTTATTTCTACAGGAACACCTGCTAATTCCAGAAGGCGACCAGGCGATTCACGCAGACGAATGCCCATGCCAGACAAAGAAGTCGGTGTGTCTCTTGAAACTAGGGAGGTGTTCATGTCAAATATTACCCCGGATTTGATCGGCATGAACACCCCGTTCTTGCTACTTGAACACCGGGGCACAAGTGAAACCCATTGTGCGCCGGGTCATTACGGCAAAAGAAAAACCCCGGTTACACAATAGAGTCAGTGTGTAAGGATAAGAGACACATCCATCCTGCCTCACGAACATTAATCTCTACCACTGCCTCGGGCCTTGACATCAAAGATCAACCTCCCAGATATAATCGGTCATTTCTTTATTTGTCACCACTAGCGGAAACACATTTGGGGCATCTAAACGCTGATTTTTACAAACGTCACCAGTATAATCAGTTTAAGGGAACGATAACACTGGTGACATTAAGGAAAATCAGCAGTATGGGTTAGTGCCAAAACGGAACGCACAATACCGCTAGTGGTGACATTTTCTTGAAATCATCGATTGCGTCGAAACAAGATCAGTAGGAAAAGGGACCAAGTTACTGGTGATTTTTTGGCACTTTGTCACCACAGCTTGTTCACAGTGTGTTGTGGCATTCATAATTGTGTAATCTAGGAAACACAAAGAAACAATTCTACGTTGGTGTGCATATTTTAGCTGTTGGCAACGTTAAGTGGACTGATCCATGCTCCATTTGATAACCCAGAAAACATAAGGAATAGCCCCAGTTTTAAAGCATATTGATGAACAATTCATATGAATAGTATTTAAATTTTTCTTATATTCTAACTGTTTGCAGATAATCACAGTGTCTATCAAAATTCATCAAATTGAATGGATGTTGCTGTGCAAAATTCTCGGCTAGATGGCTTTTAAAGGAGATCCATATATCTTAAACTAGGAAAGAGAGATAAATAGGAAAAACAGAGAAAATGACCGCCAAACCTAAAAACCACCAGCGGAACAACTCTCTGGGAGAGATGATTATGATTGTTGAGATCTCCTATTGTTTCTCTTGTTTCTTAAAAAATGATCAAGTTAGTTGACCTTAAATCAATCTGATCAGAACCTAAAAAATCTATGGAGGTTAAATGTAATTGACTTAAATCAGTTATTTTACATTTAAGTATATATCATCCTGAGACGGCAGGTTCACCCTCTTTGTGTGTTTTAATGTACACAGCGATGAAATGGCTCCCAACGCGGGCATGTAGGTCGCAATGGAATTCATGTTCACGAATAACATTCAACGATTTAATTTTTCACAATTCTGATACATTTAGGGGTAAAATATTCAGTAAATTATAGGCTTTACGAGTGAAGTACATTCGCCGCTCTTCAATGGTTTTCTGCGCCCTAAACCAGTACAAAGGAGGGGTTTATACTTGGTGTAAGAACGCACAAGACAAAGCCTACAATAGCCTGTCTGAGTATCGACCAAAAGAGATCATGCTACTCCTAGTTGCAAGAGCTGTCCGATGAGATATTAGGCGTGACTGTGCGCCCAGTGAGTTGGGAATGAGCGATGTATATCAGAGTGTGGTATGAAATAATTTGTCTTCTCAGATGGAATAAACCATTGTTTCAAAACGGCCATGCTATAATACTATTATTAAATATTATTATTATTATTATTATTATTTATACAAAATACACACACACATACACGTTTTGAAGATTGGAAAATACAGAAAAAGGTTGGATATGCGTTGTAGATTAACCTGGCAATAGTTTGGTAGTTTAAGGTATTACAGACTCATCACAATCGAGTCCAGGCAAACACTTCATGATAGTATTCTACGGTACACTTTGGCCAAACGATGCGGATTTAGGGATCACTCGGCAATAATTTGAACGCTTATATTATTACATTGGTTCTCTAATATTTTGCCCACGACAATATTTTTCCGAAAATACAACATATTCTTATATATTTTACGTTAATTTTTATGAGTCTTAAATATTAGTCCCATATTTGAATAGCTATTTTTTATGTAGTTTACGGTAACTAAATTCAAGGCCAAGCACGTATTGAAAAACACAATTCGGACGACTCCAATTTCGACACTAATTTTATATAGTCCATCTTATAAATTTACAACACATAAAATCATAATTTGGGTGTGACCACCCACACACGCGACTCACTCGGTTATGAAGTTATAAGGCAAAACAATGTGCACGACGGCTATCTGCTGAATGTAAGATTTGATGCTTGTACTAGCCAAACTCGCCAATCAGCGATTATTGGCATACTGAATATAGCCCCCGGATACGCGTATACCACCAAATTGTGCATCGAGTATATGTGGTTTAGCGTACAATAGAATATACACTTATAACATACGAAAACATCACTTGAGGGTGGCCATAACCACACCTGGGACCCAGTCCAAAATAGGTCAATGTCACAATCCGTATTAATACCTTTCATATGGCGTATTTTTTTGTACCTCTTCCTCGCGCGGTTATCGAGATATAAATATACAGACAGACAGACAGACAGGTAGACGGAAATTACGGCTTAGTGGCTACCTGTGACTGTACCAGGCCGAAGGTCGTCAACTCACCTACACACACGCATCAACACCAAGCTCCTACATTATTTCAGGAAAAACTAAAACGATGATCGGACACACCGTGACTCTATCTCATATCATATTTGGCTTCATTTTGAGCCTATATTTGCATACCCCTCCGAGCAGAAGATCTTGGGTAAATTCAAAATGGCGAGAGGGTGTGACTAAGACGTTGGGGTTTCGTCGTTTTCCTTAATGGATTTTTTTTCAGGGATTTTTGTCGATTTATTTTTATTGTTGCTATTTTCTCAGTAAAAATAAAAGTAAGTTAGCTAATAATTAACCGATGTGAAATGAAATAATATTTGTCGCATTTACGCTAAATTATTTACGCTTAAAAGCGTAGAAGTTAGCAAAATTATTCTATTTCACATCGGTTAATTATTACCTAATCTAACGCTGTTTTGCTGAAAATAATACAATGAAACAATTTTGAATATGACGTAATACACCCCATTCTCAAACGCCCTGAATGGAGTCCACAGTTTCGGATTGTTGATCTCTCTGAACCCGAGCCTATTCTTCTTACCTTTTTGGAAGCTAATAAAGCTAATATAGTACTATGCTTCTGGGCAATTTCGTTTGGATGAAAATTTGTTTTGGTGAAAATTTTATAGTTATATGTATTTTTTTATAAGCATTTCCTTTCCCGAAAATGTATACATACTACTGAAGGAGGAAAGGCTATACTCATCAGGGACTATTTCTCACAACTAGAGGTTAACTTTGGACTGTGCTACCAGAACAGTTAGGTTTAACAATGTATACGATTACAGGGGTGCGATATTCAAAAAGTAACTAAAAACTCAGCACAAAGTGTTCCCAAGAATAATGAATATAACTGACAAAATTATTCCATGTATACATTGACATAATTGATAAACGTTTTGATGTATTGTTCAACCTTCTCTGGTGACGCATCTTTGGTAAATTCGGAAAAGTGGCATGCAAACCTTGATTTCAATTACATATTTATCAGCCAGACAGGTTTTTTTTTAAATCTATGGACCATACCGATAACTAAACCGAAGGGTATTTTGTTTCCATGCCAACCATAGTACAAAATAACTGGTAATTTGGAAATGTGAATAATTTCAGTTATCCTGTCTAGATACATAAAACTTGCCACGTTATACCTAGGAGTCAAGCTATACATTTAAAAACAAAAATGTCCAAGATGGCCGCTTTGGCGACGTCATGGTGATGTCAATTTCCAGGAAAATGTATTTTTTGCCGAATTTTTGGAGTGATTTTTATTTTATTTTTCTTTTATGTGCAGATTTCTGCGCATAAACCGATGAATAGATTGAAAATAAGTAGATGATATGAAATAAAATACTTTTGGGCATTTTTAGCCCAACAAAGAAGAGTGACCAAGATACAACCTTTGTCACACCCAGTTTGTCGCCATCTTGAATTAAACTCATGATACTTCTCTCTGAGGCATTTGCCAATAGACTCAAATTGACAACAACCTGATAAGCTGTGAAGCCTAAAAAATCTCTCAATGTTTCTTATTTCTAGAGCCACATGGGGAAGATATTTAAAGGAGGAGGGGTATTCTTCCGTCTCACTCTGGGCCAGATATTTCGGAATCTGATATTATTTTGATTCCGTTTAAGAACAATGCGCTACACTCCTGGGATTATTTTTTACTAAATGTCTTACTGTCTGTTTGTGTTTATAGCAAAAAATCAATTGATTTGTTCCTGTAACTGATACAAACTGTTTGTGTGTAAATGAATTTATTTGGACGTTGCAAGTGATATGAACAAAATTGACCATGCTTAGAGGAAATATCTTTTTGATGAAGGTGTGACGTTGACAGTGTATGTCAAGGCACTTGGATATACATGGAACCTAATTCAAACCCGGAAAGAAATGGACCACAATTTGCCTTAAATAAACATATGAATTATATTTATACTCGAATTTATATTTATACATTTTTCAGGATTTATTATTTTGTGAAATATCCGAATAAGAATTAATTAATAATGGTCATTATAAACATATGTTTTGATTCGTGGGGTTTGAAAGCAAAATTAGCTTCGAATCAGTGAGATTTCATTTCGCCATTCGATGTCATGATCATAATGTTGTGAAATGCAGCTATATGTATGTTGGACTAAGCTATTGTCGCAAAGGTCAAACACCCTGGCACTCAATTAGAGTGAGTAGGATTTTAACGTCGCTTTCAATTACCTAAAAGTACCTAAAAGTATTTTACTTCCTATCGCATAATTATTTTCCAATTTCTTTCTCAGTTTATGCGAAGAAAACTGCATAAATGAAAAGTTCGTAAAATCAGTCGGAAATTTCATCAAAAAATACATTTTCCTGAACGTCGCCAAAGCGGCCATCTTGGATATTTTTGCATTTACAGCTAGAGCTTAATTGACTACCAGATACAGTGAGGCAAGTGTTACCTCTCAAGACTTAAGGGTAACGAAACTATTTAGGTATTGATGAAATTATTCGCATTCCTAAAATATCAGTTAATTCTTACTATGGTTGCCATAGTGTTTTATCAGAATGATCAAGGTTGCCAAGTACCTTCGGTTTCGTTATCGGCATGGCCCATAGATGTAAAACACATTAAAACTTATTGTGGGACATCTAGCGCAAGTTTCGCCCCTTGGGCTGCCGGATTAGAATTGATTTAATTCACATCAAGCCTTCTTCGCTTAGGTTCATTTGGAATTAATCGTGTATTTTTTAGCGCGAAGCATAATTTTTTAATTTTTAATGGTGAACATATAGGGTCAGCTGACATTCACGTTTTCATACCTTTTGTCTAATTCTAATTCGGAAGTCCAGGGTAAGTATTTTTTTTTTCAAATTTGTGCTGATTAACATGATAGCTATTATTTTACGATCATTGGAAACTAATTACATAATATTTAACGCAAAGCTGTATGAGTAATGTAAGTGGTGGACATATTGGATCATCTGAGACTTGCCGGTTTTCAAATCTTTTGTCCATTCAAGTCATTGATAAAAGCCCGAATTACCGCGCGGTGCAGTCCTTTTCTGTTAAACTGATGTGCTATTGCAGGCCATTATCATGTGATTGTAAAGCAGCACACACGCGCGATGTGGGTCACTAATCGAAACTAATGACGAACCAATTATGCCTCTGGTAGCCCTTTTGCAAACATTTATTACTGTTTTCATACTCAGCTGTGTAAATTGTATACAAGGCGAAGATGTTCTGTTATAGTCCAGTTCAATTACGAACGGTTATGTCCATCTATGGCTTTAGGATCACTTTTCAACAGTCGACGGGCGGTGGTTCTCCGGGTACTCCGGCTTCCTCCATCACCCAAACTGGTTGTCACCATAAGTGAAATAACTGTGACATTAAACCAAATCACCCAGTCCTCACTCTTCCACATCAATATTGAACGTGTATTGTAAATAATGTAGGTTCGTTGGCCTAATGCTAATAAATGTGTAGATTCAGTAATAATTCAAGAGCATCAACATACGTACTTTGGCTGAGAAGGTGTACTCCGCTTACTATCATTCAACATGTACGTAACATTATGTATAAAGGAGAACGAATCATTGCAACCCGCTTAACCCTACCTGGCCGT
>JAVTVY010030256.1:0-13544 GCA_036873755.1 Hanleya hanleyi | reverse complement strand
GATGCAAATGGTGGCCTCTGATTGGACAAGAGTCTTCTTGAATTGTAACACCAAGTGGATAGTGGAGATAATGACCAATGTTGCGTTCTTCGTGATTAAACTGACCACCACCTCCATCGGATGAAAGTATTCACCCACGCACTGATAGATACTCAGAATGCGCAAACAACTATCTGAGGATATGTTGCCTCAACGGTGTCCTGGCCTGCCCGACGATGATTAGAATAAACGGTTCAGATGGCACTTTCTGAAATGGAGACTTCTGATTGGACAAGAATACATCTAACGGACAGGAACGAATATGAAACATGCAAATGGTGGCCTCTGATTGGATAAGAATCTTCTTGAATTGTAAATATACCCAACGCGGCTCCCCCAGCGTGGGTATGATGTAACATTGGGGAGAATAAACTATATGAAAAAAACTGCTTGTTGTTGTTGTTGTTCTCTCATGTGTCATCCTTGTTGTTGTTGCTGTTGTTGTTCTCTCTCTGGTCTATATCATGGCGTTATGTTAGAGTGTTAGGTGTAACGACGGGCGTTGACGGGCATCACCGCATTTCGAAGAATTAGTGACAATTCCATGGAATATCAGAGCTTCTGAGCTATTTCACCAGGGCGTTGAAGCATTAAGAATGGTGTTGGTGGGCGTTGCTACAAGATGACACCTCACACGGTCCATTTGGACCGCGGATGGTCCATCTCTACACCAAATAACATCCTTCACTGCTAAAAAATGCCCACTTTCGCTACAACTTGTACTAATGACGTCACCAATGACGTCACAGATGCTATAAATATCCTGAAATCAGGGTGTATACTCCGAGAGCTACAACATGACACCCCACACGACGCATTCGCAACGCGGATGGTCCATCTCTACACCAAATACCTTCCTGCACTGCCCCAAAAGGCTCACTTTCGCTAATACTCCTACTGATGACGTCATCGATGACGTCACAGATGCCTCGGACATGCCTCAATTCGGAATGTACACCCCGAGAACTACAAAATGACACCTCCCACGACGCATTCGGGCTAAGGATGGTGCATCTCTACACCAGAAACTCTTACCCCTCACGCACCCACAAAATGTCCACTTTCGCTACTACTCGTACCGATGACGTCATCAATGACGTCACAGATGACGTGGACATCGCTCAAATCGGAATGTACACCCCGAGAACTACAAGATGACACCTTCCAGGACGCATTCGAACCGTGAATAGCCCAGCTCGACCCCAAATACCTTCATGTACTGCCCCAAAATGGCCACTTTCGCTACTACTTCAGTACCGATGGCGGTACCGATGACGTCACAGATGGCTGCGAACATCCCTCAAATCGGAATGCTGAGAACTACAAGATGACACCTTCCAGGACGCATTCGAACCGTGAATAGCCCATCTCGACTCCAAATACCTTCATGTACTGCCCGAAAATGGTCACCTTCGCTACTTCTCGTACCGATGACGTCACCGATGACATCACAGATGACGCGGACATCCCTTAAATCGGAATGTACACCCCGGGAACTACAAGATGACACCTTCCAGGACGCATTCGAACCGTGAATAGCCCATCTCGACCCCAAATACCTTCATGTACTACCCGAAAATGTCCACTTTCGCTACTACTCGTACCGATGACGTCACCGATGACATCACAGATGACGCGAACATCCCTCAAATCGGAATGTACACCCCGAGAACTACAAGATGACACCTTCAGGGACGCATTCGAACCCTGAATAGCCCATCTCGACCCCAAATACCTCCATGTACTGCCCGAAAATGTCCACTTTCGCTACTACTCGTACCGATGACGTCACCGATGACGTCAAAGATGTGCGCGGATACCCCTCAAATCGGGTCTTACCCAAGGCTACAAGATGACACCTCCCACGACGCATTCGAACCGTGGATAGCCCATCTCGACCCCAAATACCTTCATGCACTGCCCCAAAATGTCCACTTTCGCTACTACTCGTACCGATGACGTCACCGATGACGTCACAGATGACGCGAACATCCCTCAAATCGGAATGTACACCCCGAGAACTACAAGATGACACCTTCGAGGACGCATTCGAACCGTGAATAGCCCATCTCGACCCCAAATACCTTCATGTACTGCCCGAAAATGGCCACTTTCGCTACTACTCGTACCGATGACGTCACCGATGACGTCACAGATGACGCGAACATCCCTCAAGTCGGAATGTACACCCCGAGAACTACAAGATGACACCTTCCAGGACGCATTCGAACCGTGAATAGCCCATCTCGACCCCAAATACCTTCATGTGCTGCCCGAAAATGGCCACTTTCCCTACTACTCGTACCGATGACGTCACCGATGACGTCACAGATGACCTGAACATCCTCAAATCGGAATGTACACCCCGAGAACTACAAGATGACACCTTCCAGGACGCATTCGAACCGTGATTAGCCCATCTCGACCCCAAATAACTTCCTTCTGCCCGAAAATGGCCACTTTACTTACTACAACCAACTGCGCATGCGCAGATTAACGCGACATGCATTCAAAACACACCATTCTGACTCTACCCCACACAAGCTTCACTTTGACACCTCACACGACCCATTCGAACCGTGATTAGCTCATCTCTAACCCAAACACACCCTACATAGCACCCAAAATGCCTGTTTTCTATACTACGGCCAGACTGCGCATGCGCAGACTATTGAACACGGACGAACCATTAGTGTAGTCAAGGGCTCCTCCACGAGAGCTTCAAAATAAGACCTCACTCGACCCCATTGGACCATGAGTGGCCCACCTAGACTCCAACATGTCCACCCCGTATGGGCCTATACACCCATAGCCATGCAGTATAGGCCTATGGGCCTACCCAGGCCTCGGTGACTTTTTCAAAAATTTCACCGATTCGCTCCGCAACACTTCCTATCGTGTTCTAAATGACGAGACGAGTAAAACGAGACCCCACAACCCTACCGCAAATGTATAGAAGTGGGTTTCCCAGTAGGATAAACATTGAACCTATACCCCAGTATGGGTCTATATGGGGCTCGGTGACTTTTTTCAAAAAGTTCACCGATTCGCACGGGGACACTTCCTATCATGTTCTAAATGACGAGACGAGTAAAACGAGACCCCACAACCCTACCGCAAATGCATAGAAGTACGTTTCCCAGAGGGACAAACATCGGTCCTATACCCTCAGTATGGGACTATATGAGGCTATATCGTACTTTTTCAAAAATTTCACCGATTCGCACGGGGACACTTCCTATCATGTTCTATATGACGAGACGAGTAAAACGAGACCCCACAACCCTACCGCAAATGTATAGAAGTACGTTTCCCAGGATGGTGCTATACCTCCCATACCCCATATAACCATTTTCCCGTAATTTAGGATAAAGTCCGTATTCCGTATTTTTTCAGGAAAATTTTTACATACACCCACCCTGGAACTAGGGGAGATAACTCTATTGATAGACAAGCCCCGTTAAGCCCGGCGACCTATATACCCCTCATACCCCATATAGGCATTTTCCCAGGTTTTTCGATAAAGTCCGTTTTCCGTTTTTTTTTTTTTCAGGAAAAATTTCACATGCACCCACCCATGACTGGATGCCCCTTCACATAGGCTTCACATGGATACCTCATAGAACTCCATCGGCCCATTAGTGGCTCCCCTAGCTCCCAAAACGTCTATTTCCATACCCTTGGGCCACCGCGCATGCGCAGAAAGCCGATATGTCAACCCCACACCCAGTCCATTAAATGCCCCTTCATGAATGCTTCACTTTGATACCTCACTCGACCCCATCGCTCCACTAGGGGCTCCCCTAGTTCCAAAAAGGCTATTTTCATACCCTTCGGCCACCGCGCATGCGCAGAAGGCCGATATTTCAACCCCACACCCAGCCCATCAAATGCCCCTTCACATAAGCTTCACTTTGATACCTCACTCGACCCCATCGGTCCACTAGGGGCTCCCCTAGTTCCAAAAAGGCTATTTTCATACCCTTCGGCCACCGCGCATGCGCAGAAGGCCGATATTTCAACCCCACATCCAACCCATTAGATGCCCCTTCATGAATGCTTCACATTGATACCTCACTCGACCCCATCGGTCCACTAGGGGCTCCCTAGCTCCAAAAAGGCTATTTTCATACCCTTCGGCCACCGCGCATGCGCAGAAGGCCGATATGTCAACCCCACACCCAGTCCATTAGATGCCCCTTCATGAATGCTTCACTTTGATACCTCACTCGACCCCATCGGTCCACTAGGGGCTCCCCTAGCTCCAACAAGGCTATTTCCATACCCTTCGGCCACCGCGCATGCGCAGAATGACCCTAATTCAACCCCACACCCAGTCCATTAGATGCCCCTTCATGGATGCTTCACTTTGATACCTCACTCGACCCCATCGGTCCACTAGGGGCTCCGCTAGCTCCAAAAAGGCTATTTTCATACCCTTGGGCCACCGCGCATGCGCAGAAGGCCGATATTTCAACCCCACACCCAGCCCATTAGATGCCCCCTCACCTAAGCTTCACTTTGATACCTCACTCGACCCCATCGGTACACTAGGGGCTCCCCTAGCTCAAAAAAGGCTATTTTCATACCCTTCGGTCACCGCGCATGCGCAGAATGCCGATATTTCAACCCCACACCTAGCCCATTAGATGCCCCTTCACCTAAGCTTCACTTTGATACCTCACTCGACCCAATCGGACCATTTTATCTAGGGACTACTTTTTAACCACGGCCAAACCGCATCACCGCGGATGAATACATTTTTTTTTTTTTTTTTTGCCGGAACTTTTTTTTTTTCTATGCACTCATTGATCGCGGCCATCTTGTACCCACCTCCCACATCTTGCACTCACTGACACTCGCGGCCATCTTGTACCCACCTCCCACATCTTGCACTCACTGACACTGGCGGCCATCTTGTACCCACCTCCCACTTTTTGCACACCTCCCCAATAACCCTCCAACCCCCCCCAATAACCCCCCAATGCCCATACACTTATGACGTCACACAAGGTTCTGCGCATGCGCAGTGGGGGGGTTTTCTATCAATTCGGGTACTACATACTACTAGCATGCATAGCCCTACTCCCATCCCCACACTATCCAAGGGCGAAAATCTGAGTCCAGGCGTCCCGTTAAGCGAAATCCCCAATCGTGGTCATATGTAGTAGGGCCGCGGTGGAAGCATTCCAGAAGGAGGCTGTTTAGAATCGGGTCTGTTTGGAAGGGGAGGAGGGGGGACTTTGGAAGGGGTCGTCGGACGGTCTTTGGATCGAGTAGGTAGCCTCGGGCCAGCCAGAGGACGAAGCTATGAGTCAGATGTTGAGCAGGTCTACAGAGGACGAGAGTATGTTCGGTGATCAATCAAAGAGAATGGATGGGTCGAGTCGAAGTCGAAGTTAGATCACGTGCCGCGGAGACGCGAAAAAATCTCAGTTTCTAGACGCATACGATGGAAGGACCCTTTTGATCAGTGCGCTGTCGAACGCAGAACAGCATGGGGGAAATGAGCATATCCGACGAAGATAAGTCCTGTTACGGTCTGTTAAGAATGGGGTCTGTTTGGAAGGGGAGGGACTTTGGAAGGGGTCGTCGGACGGCCACTGGGTCGAGCAGGTAGCCTCGGGCCGGCTAGAGGGCTAGGCTATTTTCGGCGATGAGTCAGAGGTTGAGCAGGCCTACAGAAGACGAGAGTATTTTCGACGATCAATCAAAGAGAATGGATACGGGTCGAGTAGAAGTCGAAGTTAGATCACGTGCCGCGGAGGCGCGAAAAATCCCAGTTTCTAGACGCATACGGTGGAAGGACCTTTGGTCAATGCGCTGTCAAACGCAGAACAGCATGGAGGAAATGAGCATTTCCGACGAAGGTAAGTCCTGTTACGTATTACGTTATAGGGGTATGCGGTAAAAATCCATCGTTGTTTTCGAAATTTGTACTGTCCTTAAGAATACGAGACAATCTGACGTTTCTCCAATGATCAACTGTCCAAGCGCCTTCACTCAAAGTTTCTCAAATTTGGCGATACATATCGCATGCTGATAGCAAAATACGAGCGTAGCGTGCAAGATCTATGGCGTCACATTTCGTCTAATTCCGCTTAACCCGGGGATAGGGGCCGTATGAACCCATGTACTTCAAGATCCTCATGGTACTCATATGAACAGTCACAATCAAAGCGTGACTGAGATACATACTTCTTTAGATGACGACTTTACAACGAATATTATGGATTAAGAATACTGATCAGCGATACGGATTTGATATTTTTGGAACATCATGATGTCTTGCCGGCATCATTGAAAACTGTTGACCGCTTCTCTCTTGCAGGAAACAAGCCTATGTTTATGTATACTATGATTGTCTTTTTGAATTTGGTGCTAATACTGTTATATGGAATAGGTCTTTGGATTATGGACGCGGATATTCTCTAATGGACGACGGCTGAATTATGAATGACGGACCAGACGCTTGTAATCGAAACAATCAGTAGATATTCGTAACAGGTGTTATGTCACGTACACATAAATGTATTCATACTCACCTCCCACTGAAATATAACCAGTGGAGAATACAGTGCTTGCACGGAGCGATGTTTTTTTCAAGCTATCACGTACATCGCCTTTTGTCCGTCACTAACCGAGAAGGGAGACTATCGAATTACAATTCCCTCGTACGTATAAAGAATCAAATGCCAACTGCTGCTTTATACCTATGAGATTAATAGTGTTATTTTAATTAGAGCTATGATTAATAAGTGCAAGGATAGTTAATTACTTTTATCCAATATATATATAAATCCTTTTTTAGATACGCAAGAGGAAGACCTCTGTTTGATCTATCCCCACTCGGAAAGTAAATCCGTATAAAGATGACGACGTCCGTAATATGCTTGTGAACCAAGTTGAGTGTGGTATGTCATGTGAAATATATAGACAAAGTCCGGCTAAATGCGCCTACACACTATTGGATTCTGGTAGAACGGAATACATGGTTAAAGTTTTTTATCCTTTCCATCCATTATATTTTCCCCCAAAATCAGCATTCTAAATTTGCACATGATCAGCATGTCAAGTGTATTATCTTGATGCACATGTATCTCCAACATGGTTAAAGTTTTCTATCCTTTCCATCCATTATATTTTCTCCAAAAATCAGCATTCTAAATTTGCACGGGGTATCTGCCAAGATCGACATACACCAGATATGTAGGGGTTGACATTCTAAGTTTAAAAACTTTTTGTTTCAGAAAGTTAAAGATGTAATCAGCTTCAAATCTAGGCTGGAATCGATCTCTCCCAAACTCCGTGAAAGTGAAAGTGACATATGTTACGACAGGTACAAAAGAAAACACATTTGACCACAAAAACTAAACCTGATTCCACCATTCACGAGAAAATAGAAGGAGTTTGTCTTTAAAAATAAACGGAATGACATGCTGTTTATTTTTCGACGGTCGTGTCAACAATCGTTTACACGTGTGGTGCATTCTGCATACGCAGGTGCTCTGCCATCCTGCCGATCCTTAGGTTCGAGTCATGATATTATCCCATGGCTGCAGCTGTTCAGCATTCAGATTCGTGAGCGTCGCTACATCACTCAAACGTCACGCAGTGAGGTCATTTTTCTCTCTAGGTACAGCACATATTCAATGGCTAAAAAGAAAACCCGTCGAAGCGGGCAGAGTTTCAAATTTCTCAGACAAGATATTTTAGCATTCGTTGTACATGGTAATCCCACAACCATCAAATATAACACATATGATGCTTTTAGCAAACTTCGCTTCTGAAAAACAGACGGGGGAGAGTTTACAAAATCCATCGATTTTGAGGCTGATTACATCTTTAATTTCGGTCGTCTCAATAATAGTGGTATTTTCCTGCCCTCCACACTACACACCCATGAAGTAATATTCGTAGTACAGTGGAGACATTCAGCTGAAGAATACAGCCTAGTGGCAAATCCAAACTCTTGCATTTTCGTTTTAACCCCTGTAATTCCTTGTTAGCTAATGAACATTGCGCTTCATCATGTCAATAAAACGACCCGATCTACTGAATATAACCTCTAAATACTTAAAGTTATTTACAACTTCAATGATTTCGTTTTTATAATAAAATACGTCCCGGGGAAGGTTGTTACTACCAAATAACATAACCTTAGTCTTAGATATATTTACATTTAACTTCCACAAATCACAATAACAACTAGCATGAAGCATGTTGGGTAAATCTGTAGCTGAACCTGAGAGCAGGACAGTATAATCTGCATACATCAACAAAAATAATTTCACGTTCACAAGTTTGTATATAGTTTAATATTCCCGATGTTACATCATACCCACGCTGGGGGAGACGCGTTGGGCATGTTTACAAATTCTCGGCTGTTCGTGTCCAATCGGAAGCCGTATTTGCATATGACCATTGTGACGTTATTGTGGTTGAGGTCACGTGGCTGGTAGTGATCTTTGGCCTAGTTCACCGTGTTATCCAGTACTGTGTACATGCGCAGTCAAAGGTCGCTTTCGGTCACGCGAACGGAACACGAAGAGACGTCACAAAGACCATATGCAAATTTCAAAGGTCAATGAACAATTAGCTACACTTTCTCTACTACTACGAATGCGGTTACTGAAAATAAGTCAGTACACCGGTTTAAAGTGATTTTCTCAATAAAAGATACCTGGATGTTTTATGTATTTCTGTTATTCACAACATAAATGGACCATTGTGATTTAGTTCGAAAGATGTACTCTAAAATGAGGGGTGTTAAAGTTGATCATGCGAATATTTGCACCGAGAGTTGAAATAAGTGAGTAACAAGTCTAGAATACACATCGGACCTCAATTATTTCGGAACGAATAAAACTTATTATACAAAGAAGATTGGGAAATTTAATAAACGTCCTAGAATCCGCCAACTCCACCCCGGTTTATTATGCAATGATTTTAATGATGTTTTAAAATTTTGCCATCTATAGTTGACCAATAAAAGATGTATTTTAGTATATCACGTGTTTGCATCCCTATGTCTATGTTGCTTAGCATATGGCTCATAGCTGTATTATTCGTATCACTCTTATGGCGATTGGTATAGAATCTGCATGATGGAGATAATAAGATGTTCCTCTTTATAGGTTAGGGACCATGCACAATTTATCGAGGGGGTAGGACCGGTGCAACAAGGAAAATCAGCTAAAAAAATCCTTGGTCCCCCTTATCTTCGAACCAAAAAAAACTATGGGTCCTATCTGGATCTTGGGTAAAAAAAGTTCTGGTCCTATATATGTTGTGACCTACCTGTACCCGGATTTGGTGAGCCGCATCTGTAAACACCACCCCCTAACCAATATGTGATATGCACATATACTTTTGCACATTTTTATAAGTATGGAACAGTGGTCCTCCACACTAGTCGGCATTTCCGCAAGCCTTCCTACTGAACGTCAAATACTCAGGCTATGAAATGTACATAATTAGGCTCACACATGATCCCACGCTGTTCTCGTTTCGCGGGCCTAGAATGTTTGTCTTTCGTGTGTGGCTACTGGGCAAGAATCTAGTGACCGTTTGACGAGTGCCAATGCTGTCTAACTGGTCTAATCTACTGTTACACACTTTTACTTCATGAACTTCTGGTGATGCTAAAATGTTACATTCTTGCACCATATCAACATCAGGTAAACTTCTGCTCAATCATATTGTCAATACACTCTGGTGGAGAGGTGGCTATTTGACTCTCAGGACATCGCATTGTATCCTTTTCAATCGACCCCCCACCCCCTCCCCCCTTCTCCCTCCAAATATCATTCGGGTAGAAAAATATGTGAACATCTTACTTGCCCATTCTTGCTTATTTACACTGGATGCTTTTTCCATTGCTCTGGTATGCAAATACACTGAAACCTGTATAACCCGACCCTGCTCTGGACCAACATTTTGTGTTGATTTTGACAGGGTTCTGGTTTACAGAGGTTCAAATCAATGGTAAACTGCCCATCGGTACCAAGACAAATGTCAATATATAAAGGTTTGTCAGTTTATTCAGGTGTCGGTTTAGGCAGGTTTCGCTGTAAAACCTTTCTGAGTCAAATGTACATGCACACCAGGTCTTCTAGCTCAATGAAATCAACTTTTTTACGTGCACAATGTACATGATTTTCCATTGAAATTATTTGTTGATATTATATAGCTGTGCCAAAACTGTTTTACAGGTTTAATGATAATGAACTTGTAGAGTGCATTGTATTTGACATGCTACATATAGTTGTTCAGTGACAAAAGGGTCATTGTTTCAGTGGTTTCATGTTGTCAGGCATATACACTGTAGTTCACAGATACCAGACTGATATTTAATGTTGATAATATAGAGTATTTTATTCACTATCCCAAGTGTCCTGTTCTTTTGTATGCACCTCCCCCTCCAATAGGAAACCCGCCTGAGCAAAATATTGTTGTTATGCAAATAACACCAAGCTTGAATGAGACATATGGTCATCACCTAGAAGCCCATTAATGATACATGTACATATCTCTGATACCATTCAACTGTTCATTATGAAAGTTGGTGCATCATCGATACATCAAGAGACTTTAGCAAACCGGTCTTTCTGATTGGATGGAAACCTCGGTGGCCATCTTTTATTAATGATACATGTACATATCTCTGATGCCATTCAACTGTTCAATATGAAAGTCGGTGCATCATCGATACATCAAGAGACTTTCAATAAATTACCAAGCCGGCTTTTCTGATTGAGCGGAAGCCTTGATGGCCATCTTTAATTTATGCACTCATTGATGATACATGTACATATCTCTGATACCATTCAACTGTTCAATATGAAAGTTGGTGCATCATCGATACATCAAGAGACTTTCAATAAATTAGCAAACCGGTTTTTTCTGATTGGATGGAAACCTCGGTGGCCATTGTTTATTAATGATACATGTACATATGTCTGATGCCATTCAACTGTTCAATATGAAAGGAGACTTTCAATAAATTACCAAGCCGGCTTTTCTGATTTGGCGGAAGCCTTGGTGGCCATCTTTAATTTATGCACTCATTAATGATACATGTACATATCTCTGATACCATTCAACTGTTCAATATGAAAGTTGGTGCATCATCGATACATCAAGAGACTTTCAATAAATTACCAAGCCGGCTTTTCTGATTTGGCGGAAGCCTTGGTGGCCATCTTTAATTTATGCACTCATTAATGATACATGTACATATCTCTGATACCATTCAACTGTTCAATATGAAAGTTGGTGCATCATCGATACATCAAGAGACTTTCAATAAATTACCAAGCCGGCTTTTCTGATTGTGCGGAAGCCTTGGTGGCCATCTTTAATTTATGCACTCATTAATGATACATGTACATATCTCTGATACCATTCAACTGTTCAATATGAAAATTGGTGCATCATCAATACCTCAAGAGACTTTCAATAAATTAGCAAACCGTTTTTTCTGATTGGATGGAAACCTTGGTGGCCATTGTTTATTAATGATACATGTACATATCTCTGATGCCATTCAACTGTTCAATATGAAAGTTGGTGCATCATCGATACATCAAGAGACTTTCAATAAATTACCAAGCCGGCTTTTCTGATTGCGCGGAAGCGTTGGTGGCCATTTTCAATTTATGCAAAATCATTAATGATACATATCTCCAATACCATTCAACTGCTCATTTTGAAATCTCATTACCGACATATCTCAAGAATGACATCCCTGGGCACACCAGTAGTATACAAAGCGTATTTAAAGTGGAGTTGACCTCAGAAATTTGCATATTTTGTGGAGGACACGTGGAGGTCACACGCGACAGCCAATCAGAAGCGAGTATTGTGTCACATGGGGTGTGGTGGTGGTGGGTGGTGGGTTTAAGATGGCGGCTGTGGTGGTGGTGGGTGGTGGGTTTAAGATGGCGGCTGTGGTGGTGGTGGGTGGTGGGTTTAAGATGGCGGCTGTGGTGGTGGTGGGTTTAAGATGGCGGCTGTGGTGGTGGGTTTAAGATGGCGGCTGTGGTGGTGGTGGGTGGTGGGTTTAAGATGGCGGCTGTGGTGGTGGTGGGTGGTGGGTTTAAGATGGCGGCCGGTGTGAGTGAGTGCAAGTGTGGTGGATGGTGGGTGGTGGGTTTAAGATGGCGGCTGTGAAAGATGTATTCATCCGCGGTCATGTCTGGCGGTGATTCGGTCGCGGGAAAAACCTTCCGCGGAGAAAAAGTAGTCCCTAGATAAAATGGTCCGATGGGGTCGAGTGAGGTATCCAAGTGAAGCTTATGCGAAGGGGCATCTAATGGGCTGAGTGTGGGGTTGACATATCGGCCTTCTGCGCATGCGCGGTGGCCGAAGGGTATGAAAATAGCCGTTTTGGGAACAACAAGTTTAGTAATGTTTATATAGTTTATTACCCCAATGTTACATCATACCCAGGCTGGGGGGAGCCGCCCTGGGTGTGTTTAGTATGTTCACAGCAAAACAAATTGAAATATCAAACACCATGTTTTATTATTTAACACATTGTCACATTAGGTCAAGTGTTTACTGAGCTCAAGTCAGCGAGCAGCATGTAGACATAGAGTGTGTGTGTGTGTACGGCATGATATTCATCAGTGCACGGGTGACGCATTCAACCGATGGGGGTGATCGGTCAGCTTGGTCAGGAAAACGTGACATTGGTTACCCTCTCTACCACCCATTGAATGTTGGGGCGTTGACAATGCGCCCATCTCAAGGGTTCCACGGTGTCCAGTATCTCCAGCATCGTCTCTAGTGACCCCCGGTTAATGATGGTGACCGGCTGGTCAAACACATGGTTGTTGGCACTGGGATAATAATACTGTAACTGGTCCGTCTTTTTGTGACGTAAGATGTACCTGAAAGCGACATTCAATGTAAAGGCCGTAGTTTGATCATTGAAGATGGCTTCCACGTAGCTGCGTAGACAGGTGCGGTTGGTCAGTGGGAAATTGTAGATATCTTGAGGGTGGAAACAGTACCGTGTCATGGACCAATGGCGCCGATCGATGTCACTGATTGGATGGGTGTCCTGTAAGAGATCGCTAGGAACATTTATGGGCTCCACCAGAAAATGTTCGATGTTGTCAGGACTCGAAACCGTAACGCTGGGGTCCGGCTGGATATTCAGGCTCTTCTCAACTGTGGGTGTAGGCGGGCTCTCCTTCATCGCATCACCAGTGGCGTTCGTCTCCCCGGGCTTATCTTCACTGGATCTCACCTTCCGTGGCTCCTCTTCAGTAGGAAGTTGTCGTTCATGCTCATAGGCATGAATCAACCGTTGGTGTCGCAGCAACTGACTGCGTCGTTTGAAGAGTTGATCACAATCCTCGCATGGACGCTTGGATGGCCCATGAATTGAACGTTCGTGGCGCAGTAAAGCATCTTCCCGATTAAATGACCGTGCGCAGGTTATACAAGTATACAGTCGATCGTTGTGGGTGGAGGCCTCGTGGCGTCGTAAATTA
>JAVTVY010030255.1:0-12049 GCA_036873755.1 Hanleya hanleyi | reverse complement strand
AGAGTTTTTTAAAATAGAAAGCCTAGCTCTGGGTATCACGTAATCAGAATTATTCCTTAGATTATAGGGGGTCGTTTGTCCTACAAGGGGTGTAACCAAGTCTGTTATGTATTTAGGGCAGTCTTCATTATCAATTTTGTACATTAATTTTAATTTTGCGGTCCGACGTCTACTTGCCAACGTTTCCCATCCAGTTTCAAAGTAAATGGATTCTCTACTGGCGTACGCTGGAAGTCCAGTAACAATACGCGCCGCAGCAAGTTGAAGTTTTTCGAGCTTATCAGCTTCTTCTCGTGTACACCCGTCCCAGACAACAGAGACGTATTCTAGAATGGGTCTAACGAAAGATAGATATATCTGTGATAAAGCTGATCTGCCAAGTTGATATTTTAGTTTTCTCATAATTCCAATGCGTTTTGCGGCGGAGTTTGTAATCTGATTAATATGATTTCCCCATTTGCAGTTTTCTTGTAAGATGATGCCTAAATGGCGATGATTGTCAGATACTTGAAGTAGGATGTTGTCAAAGTAGATTTCAAGCTGTCTGGGCAGTTTCTTGTTAGTAAACAAGTGAGAAATGACTACATTGTAGTCAAAACCTGCGGCAGTGGCAATAATACAGTGAAAGACATATCAGCGGAGGTAGTGGTAATTGTAGAAAAAAGCGCCATCTGCAAGTGTTTTCATGCCAAGGGAAGTAATTTTCAACTTCTAACCCACAATTGCAGGAATTGACTAATAGATTTGACACAATATATATATATTCGCTTTCCTCGTTCAAAATCCGACGATGTTGACTGGTCCGTGCCGTCTATACTGAATTGACAGGCAATGTCTTGGTACAAGTATCGTGAATTCCAAGTTTCAAAACATTCCGTTTAGCCGTTGATTTTTGCAAATCAAAAAGGCTTTCAAATATTTGGAAATCCAAACAAATTTCAAGGATTTAGTCATAGCGCGAACATCTACGCTCTTCAGTCTCCCTTCTCGCTTACTTTGCCGAGCAAAATGGGAAATTTATATTTCCGTCAAAGTTAATTTTCAACGAATTTATTATCAGGTCTATCACTTTGATCTGTGAAACTATGGAATGGGGTTGAAGGCTTTATCGAACTGTTCAAGAGGCATAATGACATTTTTCACGATTCAAATTGAGGCCTGTGACAGTCTTGATATTCGATTAGAATAATAAATTAAGTTTCTGCATTTATGTGCGTTATCATCTGCAAACTAAATACGGTACCTTGACGCTCTTTTCCATGCAGCAAGCCAATATCAATACATGGTTTGCTCCTTCTATACAAATGATTACCTATTTCATCCTTAGGAGATATCACCTCATCCGACATGTTTGGTCAAGCCTTTTCGAAGGTTGATAATTTTATTAATTTTTTTTTTTTTTAAGTCAAATTCTGCAAATAAGAAACATTTCTTGTCAGTATCTATGGATATCGCCCTATAATCAATTCGCGAATATGTTTGTCATTAAGTCATTCGGGAGGTGATTTAAGTGCGAAATTTCAGGGTTAGTTCACTAAACAAGGTCTGTGTGTATAAGAGAATCATGTCGAATTCTCGTTATTATCTTTTGGTACATCAAATTATTGCATTCGCGAAAATGACTTCCAAGTCAGTATGAAAGGTATCAAAATAAATTTTAAAAACTCTCAAGGAAATCAAGGTCCTAGCTTTTGACAACGAGATCAAATAGATCGCTTTTATGGTCAGTATCTGCTAATATATGACGTAATTTCATTCGTAAAACTGATTGACAAAGTAACGTAAATTGTGAACTGTAGAACCAGTAAGTTCTAGCAGAAATGGGCTCTGACTTGAGAGAATGATGTCAAATGCAACATGTTTCTGCCCGTTGTCTGCTGATACACATAAGTATTGATTTTACGGAAGTGATTAATGCAATTCTAAAGGGATTATGGGTGCGGAAGAGGACGAGAACATCAGTACCAGCGAAGCAAGGCCCTGGCTTGCGAGAATGAGGATAGAGGGACTGTGTTCCGAAAGAGGATCATTCGAAATAGCTATGTGCCAAATTTCATGCTTGTAACCGAAAGTACACAATATAACTATGATGTACTGTTCGCGCATAGGGTTGCCGGACTCATTAAGTACTACATAGTCATTTATGTATTATAAAACCGTTTGCGCATAAAGTCAGTTTTGAGTATTATCAATGAGTCAGTATAGCTAAGACATTGACAACGAGGTCAAATAGATCGCTTTTATGGTCAGTATCTGCTAATATATGACGTAATTTCATTCGTAAAACTGATTGACAAAGTAACGTAAATTGTGAAGTGTAGAACCAGTAAGTTCTAGCAGAAATGGGCTCTGACTTGAGAGAATGATGTCAAATGCAACATGTTTCTGCCCGTTGTCTGCTGATATACATAAGTATTGATTTTACGGAAGTGATTAATGCAATTCTAAAGGGATTATGAGTGCGGAAGAGGACGAGAACATCAATACCAGCGAAGCAAGGCCCTGGCTTGCGAGAATGAGGATAGAGGGACTGGTTCCGAAAGAGGATCATTCGAAATAGCTATGTGCCAAATTTCATGCTTGTAACCGAAAGTACACAATATAACTATGATGTACTGTTCGCGCATAGGGTTGTCGGACTCATTAAATAGTACATGGTCATTTATGTATTATAAAACCGTTTGCGCATAAAGTCAGTTTTGAGTATTATCAATGAGTCGGTATAGCTAAGACATTAAGTGCAAGTCCAGGGATTGGAGGGTCATTGTTTCGATTCCCACAGAGGGTTAAGTTATTCTTCCTTTCAAAACATATTTCCATATATGCGAATTGCTTGGGGGTAAAGTTAAACATCTTTATTCGGTGAAAGTTGCTGAGTTGTTCCGCTTACTTCTGAAACGTAATTGTTGCCTTTGTTTTTATGATGCATGATCTATAATTTGATACCAAGTATTATTCAATGTTAATCATAATGATAATGCGTTACTTGTTATGCTTCTTCGCCAATTTGTGTTTTATCTAGATTGGGTAGATAA
This sequence comes from Hanleya hanleyi, assembly GCA_036873755.1. Lineage (NCBI taxonomy): Eukaryota > Metazoa > Mollusca > Polyplacophora > Lepidopleurida > Hanleyidae > Hanleya > Hanleya hanleyi. Next base: position 9,014 of record JAVTVY010030255.1, on the reverse strand, counting down.
AATGATTACTAGAAGTAGTGAACTTATTTTTCTACTTTCTAAGACAGTCGCCTGGGACTGTATGCAAATTAGCTGAACCACCGACAAGGTTGCGGCTCATCTTCTTTGGTATATAAGAAATCCAAGGATCTTAAATTGTGTATACATCTGCATACTGTTCAATGAAAATGGTAATATCTGAAGACAGTGACTGATGTGACGACCGACAGCTTTAAAGCGACTGACTTAAGAGAATTGAAGTCTGAACGGAAATCAACGAAGCAATAATTCATTCCACCGAATATAGTTGCAAATGAATTCGAACGCGCTTGAAGACAGTGGTTTCATGTGAGATCGGAGGTTGAAAAGAAAAGTGTGGCAGAGATCACACTCTCTTAGCGCATGCGCATTTCAAAAAGTCACAAGAAGAACAACAAGAAGAACAAGTGAGAAATGACTACATTGTAGTCAAAACCTGCGGCAGTGGCAATAATACAGTGAAAGGCATATCAGCGGAGGTAGTGGTAATGGTAGAAAAAACAACATCTGCCAGTGTTTTCACGCCCAGGGAAGTAATTTTCAGATTCTAACTCACAATTGTAGGAATTGCCTAATAGGTCTGATACCATATATATATATATATATTCACTTTCCCCGTTCAAAATCCAACGATTTTGACTGGTCCATGCCATCTATACTGAATTGACAGACGAAGTCCCAATTATCGGTTTGGCAATATCTTGGTATAAGTATCGTGTATGCCAAATTTCAAAACATTCGGTTCAGCCGTTGATTTTTGCAAATCAAAAAGGCTTTCAAATATTTGGAATCCAAATAAATTTCAAGGGTTTAGTCATAGCGCAAAAATATACGCTCTTCAGTCTCCCTTCTCGCTTACGTTGCCGAGCATAATGGAAAGTTTATATTTCCTTAATTTTCAATGAATTTAGTATAAGGTCTATCACTCTGATCTGTGAAACTATGGAATGGGGTTGAAGGCTTTATCAAACTGTCCAAGAGGCATAATGACACTTTTCACTATTAAATTAAGGCCTGTGACAGTCTTGATATTCAATTAGACTAATTAATTAAGTTTCTGTATTTGCGTGTCACCTGCAAACTAAATACCTTGACACTATTTTCCATGCAGCGAGTCAATACCAAGACATTAACTATTTCATTCTTAGGAAATATCATCTCATCTGACAAGTTCGACCTTGCCTTTTCGAAGGTAATTTAAGTGGAAAATGTCAGGGCTAGTTCACTAAACAAGGTATGTGTGTAAGAGAAGGATGTCGAATTCTGTTCTCCTGGAAATCAAGGCCCTAGCTTTTGACAACGAGGACAAATAGATCGCTTTTAATGTCAGCATCTGCTAATAAATGACGTCCTTCCATTCGTAAAACTGACAAAGTAACGTAAATTTTGTATAGAACCAGTAAATTCTAGCAGAAATAGGCTCTGACTTGAGAGAATGATGTCAAATGCAATATGTTTCTGCGCATTGTCTGCTGATACACATAAGTATTGAATTTACGGAAGTGATTAATGCTATTCTAAAGGGATTATGGGTGCGGAAGAGGACGAGAACATCAATACCAGCGAAGCAAGGCCCTGGCTTGCGAGAATGAGGATAGAGAGGCTGTGTTCTGAAAGAGAATCATTCAAAATAGCTATTTGCCGAATGTTATGCAACCGAAAGTGCACAATATAACTGCACGACTGCGAGGTATTGTTCGCGCACAGGGGTGTCCAACTCATTAAATACTACATGGTCATTTCTGTCTCTTCGAAGTGGGCTACCATTTGAAATTGTCCGGTAATGAGTGAGTCCATCAGAATCCTTTCGTCGGCAAAATAATCATACAAGATTCAAGATTTTATTGTACAAACACCAGTCAAAGGCAGAGTACAAAATTTTAGAGGAATACAACTAGAGAAAAAATGGAACAGTGACATGAATATTAATATTTATATATATGTTATATCTGAGAGATATGTTATATTTGAGTATTACTGTTGATATTAGAACCTTGATTTTTAGGATTAAAGTGCATCAGGGGACTGTTGCCAGCATGTTTCGAGTGGACCTACTTTTGATGAAAATTTCTGGTGATTTTTGATTAAAATCACTGGTGATTCTAACTTGGGCCGTGCCCATCTTAAAATTGGCAGGATTTCAACAGTCCCCGAATATAGTTGCAAATGAATTCAAACGCGCTTGAAGACAGTATTGTCATGTGAGATCGGAGGTTGAAAAGAAAAGTGTGGCAGAGATCACACTCTCTTAGCGCATGCGCATTTCAAAAAGTCACAAGAACAAGAACAACAACAACAAGAACAACAACGCGAGCCTCCCGTAGACCTGCGTGCCGCAGGTAACAAGAGAAGTATTGTTTTCAGTGCATTGAAATTCAGCAACCACTGCTTCGACCATTCTATCAAGGAGATAAGATCTCGATTTATTACTGCTTCTATCTCGTCTAGGTTAACTGATGAAAATTGCAAACAAGAGTCGTCGGCAAAAAGTCTAGTGAGGCTTATAAGTTTGTCGGCAATATCGTTTATGTACACTAGAAACAGCAAGGGACCTAAAACTGAGCCTTGTGGAACTCCTGCGTTAATCGTTTCCGATGATGAGGTCGCCGTTCCAACAATTACTTTAGAAAATCTTTCGTTAAGATAACTATTTAACCATTCCAGCAGGGCACCATCAATGCCATATTGTTTCAATTTAAACAGTAAGCCTTTGTGCCATACTGTATCGAATGCCTTCGATATATCACAAAACACTACACATGAATTCGTACCCTCATCCAAGGAATTACAAATAGTGTGATATAATTCGATTAATTGATACACTGTAGAGTGACCCGGGAGGAATCCGGATTGGTACTTATAGAAAAGGTCATGTTCGTTAAAATGGTTGTATATGTGTTTGAACATAATTCTTTCCATAATTTTTGACACACAGCTAAGCAGTGGTATTGGACGATAGTTCGATGGAAGATGTGGATCTTCTTTTTTAAATATGGGCAGTATGTTGGAAATTTTCCAGCACTTCGGAAACTTTCTACTTGCGAGTGACATATTGAAAAGCATACAAAGCGGTTTGCAAATGGTTTGAATGCAACTCTTAAGCATTTTATGACTAATCAGGTCTGGCCCTACTGCTTTATTGGTTTCAATATTATTGATGATATCTGTTCTAGATGGCGAGAGTTTTCGTTTAGAAGGTCGTCATTCAAGTCCCCTGTTATGATAAGATTTGGACAAACATCGAATGCGTTTTCTACCATATTTTCAAACTCTTGATAAATTGGGGCTGGACATTTAGGGGTAATATATGAAATATTTAGTAATATAATCTGACCTTGTAGCTCAATTTTTATCCACATGGTTTCGAATGCATTTATTTCCAATTCTAATCTACGGCTGCATCTTAATTGAGTGGATGTATATACCAAGATTCCACCCCATGGATTCGGTGTAGTCGATTCTCTATCTTTCCTATAAGGTTTATTAAAACCTTCTATAGTAAGTATTTTTTCATCCACGGTATTATCTAAATTGGTTTCTGTGAAGCACAGTATGTCGAAATCTTCTGCTATGTCTTCTACATAGGACATTTTGTGGCGGATACTGCGTATGTTCAGGTGAAGAATCCGAAGACCGTTAATTTCTGGGATGCTACAGGGTCCGGGATTTCGTTCAACATCACCGCATATGATTAGGAGTAATACAACTATCAATGCAATATTATACTTAGGGCACATGCTTTGAAGAACCAAGAGAGTCGCAAAAACAATGGACAATTTAAGAGTGCATATCAAGCATTCAATATAGTCAAAATTATAGATTCCGTGTTTGCACTTCCAGTTAGGTTGTATTAATGTACAGATACTATGTGTCCTCAGATGGAACAACCCGATTGATGCCCTATACGACATGAGATCACTATCCATTATCCAAGAATGAACATGCAATGAAATCGGGCATCAATCGGGAATGCGAGTGTTTGATAATACATAACGGGGTTGTCATAATATCAGTGCGCACTGTTAGAATGAAAGCGTTTCTATGTGTAATAATAATTATGAATAAACATAGAACGATCAACAGGAAGTATATACAAATAAAGTTAGTATCTGAGGATCTCAGACACGTGGGTGTTTGCATGGGTTCGTGGCCTAGCACTAACTGGCATTGTTATACTACTGATAGAAAGGGATCGTTTCAATTTTGTATAGACACTTTAACTGGACATCATTACTTGGCATGATATAGTTTTAGATTTGCACGCTGGACAAGATTAATCATTTCTCTGCGGTACATAGTAAGGACGAATTGGTAAAATCAAAAACAAATTATGTGTACTTAGCGGAGCGATGGTCAATCGGCAGCTGAATACGCAGTTTTTGACGAGATAAAAAAAAGGCGTGCCAAAATCCGGACTGTCGATTGACCAGTCTTGCCCAGCTGGTATATACATAGACACTGTGTTGATACAAGCATAAATTACATAAATACCTCTATACATACCTCGATTTCGACACACACAAATACAAAGATAATAAGGAAAAAAGACGATTACAACGTGTCGTAATATACATACATACAGGATATCGTATCAAAATCATGTTCCAAAGCATAGAGTCGAACCAGACGTTAATGGATTGAAAGTGACACGATCACTCTGGAGTAGACATGAACAGCAACTGGTATACGTGTAGGGGACTAAGTCAGTGCAGGTATATTTGTTCTTTATGTAACACCGTCAATCGTCATTACATAGTGTGTCAATTTCACTCAATGTTGAATAACGTACCGTAGTACATTGTCGGTTTCGCCCTATGATATATTTGTATATCAGAGGATTCCTGGATGAAAATATAAGCAATGCATCTGTTCACATGCACACCCCAGACATCATCGAAATACTGTCTGTATACATATATTTGGTCATGTCGTCATATGTACTTAATACAGGATATTCGGTCACATATAAATATGCAGAAAACTACTGATAGAAAGGGATCGTTTGGGTTCGTTTCAATTTAGTATAGTCACTTTAACTGGACTTCATTACTTGGCATGATATAGTTTTAGATTTGCACGCTGGAAAGGATTAAGCATTTCTCTGCGGTGCATAGTAAGAACGAGTTGGTAAAATCAGAAACAAATATGTGTACTGAGCGGAGCGATGGTCAATCGGCAGCTGAATACGCAGTTTTTGACGAGATAAAAAAAGGCGTGTCAAAATCCGGACTGTCGATTGGCCAATCTTGCCCAGCTGGTATGTACATAGACACTGTGTTGATACAAGCATAAATTACACAAACACCTCTATACATACCTCGATTACGACACACACAAATATAAAGATAATAAGAAAAAAAAAACGATTACAACGTGTCGTAATATACATACATACAGGATATCGTATCAAAATCAAGTTCCAAAGCATAGAGACAGACAGTCGAACTAGTCGTTAATGGTCCGTGTAACCTTGCACAATTCAATTTTCGTTTTTTGTTTTTGTGTTCTCAAAATCAAAAATTGAAAATTTACCGTCAATTTTCAATTTTCGTTTTTTGTTTTTGTGTTCTCAAAATCAAAAATTGAAATTTGACCGTCAATTTTCAATTTTCGTTTTTTGTTTTTGGTTTCTCAAAATCAAAAATTGAAAATTGACCGTCAATTTTCAATTTCCGTTTTTTGTTTTTGTGTTCTGAAAATCAAAAATTGAAATTTGACCGTCAATTTTCAATTTTTGATTCTGGGATTACAAAAACAAAAAACGAAAATTGATATTTGACAGTCAATTTTCAATTTTCGTTTTTCGTTTTGCTTCACGCAAAAATGAAAATCAAATATTGAAAATTGCCTCGACTTGTCCGTTTTTCGTTTTTGGATTTTAACTTTGACGTATCTTATGTTAAGTTCTCATGTGGACGGGTTATCATGTCACTTCCGGTACGACGAGTAGAATAGAAAACGCAAATCGTGTCGTATGAGAGGTGTGGAGCGTGAGAGGCATGTGGCCCACCAGGCCATCCTCGGGAGCCAGTGTATTGATCGATTTGTTAGGGTATCTATACATTGCCTTGGTTGCATACGATAGTTCTGGATAAAAAAAAGATCAAGGGGTATCCTCTAAATCAAACCAATTATTCAACAGGTTCAGCTAGCTCATTACTACAATCCACTAGCTGGACGGTTTGAGATGTGACATCGCTGGCATAACTTTGATGTCAGGCTGAAATCGACATCGAGAGTCAAGGCAAAAACCGCCGGCTTGGGATACCGACATGCTAATTCAAAATAACCTCGGGGATGAAATATTCGAGATTGAGGCAACGACTCAAGAACTCACTCGAATCACCAAAAATGTCCAAGTAAACCCTGTGCGGGGATAGCCTATAGTATTGGACCCTTCTACGGAGTGCCAATGATAGGCTGATGCAGCAACAACAACATTTTCCCAGTTATACGCCAGATTTTGAAATCGAAAACGATGCCGCGCTATGTCATCGCTCAACTGAGACAGTCACGTGGTTGTGTATGAAGATTGGGGTGGCTCCTATAAATAGTGATCCAATGAAAATGCTCGTCTTAGTTTGAAATGGCGGAGTCGAATGACCAATCTCTGAAGGGGAGACAGCTGGAACAGTACACTATCACTGTATGTTAATATCTTGAATTAACAGAGAGTACTGCAGTCTATGTGCGGGGATTCACGATTTACCTGGACTTGTGAAGATGCACCAGACAGGTCTGGATATGTGGCATCCCGCTGTTCTCAATGGTTAATCAGAACGCAGTCTTAGATTTTCTCATTTCTAAAAATAGATGTTTAGAGCGCTACAAAAGCGAACAGCATTCATGCAGACAACCGCTATTTGCTATTGATTTGAAATATAGTATTTATAAAGATACCAACAAAGATTTAATACCAATAAGAGTAAGTATGCGGCCCATAAACCACCATTTCAAACAAGCACACAATCGCCACGTTTGATGTCAGACGTCTGAATGCTTCAACGCTTCAGGTCCAATCTTCATTCTCTATTTTTGGGACCTGGATCGTTGGAGCGTTCAGATGCTCGTCAACGTTCAGCGTCAAAAACGCTTCAACGCAAGTGTGGGTGTCAAACGTTTCAACGCATCGACGTGGGAAGTTTCCTTGGGGGTTATGATTAGGCATCTTCATTTTATCGAGCCAATTTCTACGTTCCCACTTCGAACCTGCCTTGATTCATCTGACCCCTTCAGTGTTCAAAATCTGAGGTGTAAATTTCACCTACTAACGACAGAAGAACCAATCAGAGCGTACATCGATTGCGAATGAAGTCACGTTGAGTGACATCATCCTCTATTAGCGGCGTCTTTCCTCCTAATAAGGTGCCCACTAATTAGGTCAGCCAATCAATAACGCTCTTGTGCGACCCATTTCGAATTTCAAATGTTTTCGAGGTCAGTGACGTCTCGTGTCTATTGATAAGTTATTTGAACATTGAAGGGGTCCAGATATATCAAGGAAAGTTCGAAGTGGGAACGTAGAAATTGGCTAGATAAAATGAAGATGTGATTAGGGTACCCACGTATTTATTATACTACCCTACTTTAATGAAACTCCCATGTGTATCAACCCCGTTGTTCTCCATATAATGCTTCACACCTGCTGCACGATTGCTTACTCGCTTATGCGCAGTTGGCCCATTATATTCTAGCTCGAATGCCTGGCTCCAGGGATCTATAGTGTAGTGAAACTCCCACATCTTGCCCCCTACTGTTTTTCCATATTATGCTCCACACCTGCCTAAACAATCCGATTTGCGCTTTCCATACTACTCCGCGAACCGAAAGTGACATCATAAGTCTTGCGCGTGCGCAGTTAACATTGACGAGTCAAAGTTAAAATTAAAAAACGAAAAACGGACAAGTCGAGGCAATTTTCATTATTTGATTTTCATTTTTGGGACAAGTGAAACGAAAAACGAAAATTGAAAATTGACGGTCAATTTTCAATTTTTGATTTTGAGAAACCAAAAAACAAAAAACGAAAATTGAAAATTGACGGTCAAATTTCAATTTTTGATTTTGAGAACACAAAAACAAAAAACGAAAATTGAAAATTGACGGTCAATTTTCAATTTTTGATTTTGAGAACACAAAAACAAAAAACGAAAATTGAATTGTGCAAGGTTACACGGACCGTTAATGGACTGAAAAGGACACGATCACTCTGGAGTAGACATGAACAGCAACTGGTATACATGTAGGGGACTAGGTCAGTGCAGGTATATTTGTTCTTTATGTAACACCGTCAGTCGTCATTAAATAGTGTGTCAATTTCACTCAGTGTTGAATAACGTACCGTAGTACGTTGTCGGTTTCGCCCTATGATATAATTGTATATCAGAAGATTCCCGGATGAAAATATAAGCAATGCATCTGTTCACATGCACACCCCAGACAGCATCGAAATACTCTCTGTACACATATAAAAATTATTCATGTCGTCATATGTACATAATACAGACGTTCATAAAGTTAGACCGCGGTTCGCAGTTCGCAGTTCATTATTCGAGGAGACCAGCAATTATTTCTTCAGATATGGAAATCTGTAATTTTTTTATTATGAGTACTTTTAACTCCAAACTCTGCATAGCAAGAGAGAATGTCATGCTCTATATCTTTGCATATTCATATCCCAAATCTGACGCCAGGAGGCGCTGCTAGGGGCGCTGTTATGAGTCGCTGAATGACCGGTCCCGAATAACGAACTGCGAACCGCGGTCTAACTTTACGAACGTATAATACAGGATATTCGGCCACGTATAAATATGCAGAAAACAGTGAACAAAAGCACAAACACATATAAGACCATATATAAACATCCAGATTAGCACTGAACGGCAACATGTTAGAAGAAGCTGCCCTGAAAAAAAAAAAATTTGGACAAGCAGCCACTTTTTTTTCTTAGTTTTCTTAATGATATGTTCGTACTGTGGAATCATTTCAGACACAGT
>JAVTVY010030254.1:0-13111 GCA_036873755.1 Hanleya hanleyi | reverse complement strand
TGACGCGGAGCTTGAAAGGGAAGTTGACCCAACCTTGGCAAGCAGCGAACAGTTAAGACTTGGTGGCATGGGGCGGGTTGCCAGCCTGGCGGACAGTGAAGCGACGTCTTCGGGTATTGTACGAACTGATGTGAAGTCCATCGCCTCCCAGGACCGCAATAGGCCTACACATATGCAATACGTCTGCCAATCGTTTTTGGACAACCAGACCACGCCTATGATGAAAAACAGGTACATGGCAGTAACAATTGCCGCACAGCAATTAGCTCGAATACACAACTTACAAGGACCGATTCAGGTCCTCAGATCATATAGTGGATTCCGCGAGGAATATCCCCAACGCTGTCACTGGTCTTTGAGCAAGTGTAGACGTGATAGTTAGAATATATCTACGCAGCCTTCTTAATAATATTAATTCCATATTTATGTAGCAAACAATTCAGTCTGATGAAAAGCGGAGCAATGCGTGCCACAGTCAAGTTTATGTTACGTTGTCTCTAGATTTTTCTAGAGCTCACAATATATTTCAATAAAAAAAAATGACCTAAGCAATCAGTATGGCTTCATAGCAACATCTTCCGTGTATCAGAGTTTGTACTCCCTACAGTGTTACTATGACCAAAACAAGTGCAGTCTTACATATAGAAGAAAGCAAAAACATATATGAGACAGTAAAACACCCGAAGAAATGTTAAGTGATGGACTTTCGTATACTTCAACTTCGAATAAATATCTCTAATTTTAGTTTGTCAGCTTTCAACATTTTTTAGATTTTTTTTTTCAGCAGTGACGTGGAGACCGATAATGAAGCCGTATCTGATAGCCAATTGCCACCTGCAAGCTGTGCCAGCGTGTGTTTGATCTTGGACGGATAGTGTTACAAGACATTGGAGTTATTTACCTGTACTTAATATGACAATGAGTCTCAGTTCCACAACGTAATTCATCGAGTATATCCAACCGGTGTAATGTCGTGGACGAGTCCGACTAATTATCGTAAACGTCCGTAAACTACCATGTCAACGTAGATTACAACATTGCTCCCTCCAGCACTGTCAACTGAATAAGGACGGTGCCCCCAACTATAATACGTGAATGACAGAAAGGCTTCATGAAAAGAAGATTCATTGGGGGTAATTAATCTAATGGTATATGAAATTCACAGCAAAAAATAATATTCATGGGCTTCTGTTTCTACCCGACTCTGAATAGGCGTTCGATAGTGTTGGCTGAGCCTTTATACAGAGAGGAATGTGGTTTTTCGGGTTCTGTGAATCGATCAGTAAATGCCAGAATGGCTCAGAAACTTGTGTGCGAAACCGTGGATTTCGGTTTTCGTTTTCCGAACTAGAACGTGGATGTTGATCCGGTATGAACGTTTAGCTATTCCAGTGAAACGGGATGAAAAACGTTAAAGGTATCCATCTGAAGTTCTCAAGTTAAAATTATTAAGTTAAATACTGGAATATGATGATGAGACATTAAATAAGGATGGTGTAGAGAATCAATATCGCGAGCTTTCGACATTTTAGAAGGCTCTGGACTGAAATTAAACGGGGTGAAATCACCATCTCAATGGATTGACGTTCATAAAGGTTCCATAACAAAACTATGCAAACATTACAGGATAAACTAAGATCCGGGAGGGTTCAAATTACTAGTGATACAGTTCAGCTATACCTGGACGAGGTGTCCAACCTAAATTATGTACCGAAACTTGGAGCTATAAAACAGTTGCTAGGATCATGGTTTTAAGCGACCCTTTAAATAAATTGGGAAAATAGGTCATCAAAAGTTTTGCCTTACCACTTGTAATGCATCTAGATTCAGTCCTACAAACTCGTCGTTGGAAGTCCTGACCGACCCGCAGAAATTTATCATTGATTTAATCAGTTGAGTTGAGCGTGAGAGAACAAATCGTAGCCAATTTTTTCTAGAATTGAAGATGAAGAAGATGGGGAGAGTTTGACATGTTACACATTCAACCTTGCATTGAGTATTTGGGCTTAAAATGAGTGAAACGGTGAAACTTATCATCGAATTTCCAAAATTAATTAAAATAAGACATATTCATGAATGTCGGAATAAATATATGCATTCTACAAGCTTTCCAATTTTACTTGGGATTACCAAATGTGTAAAGAACAATTTTTGAAAAGAAGTAGTTATATAGCATTGTGCAAATGTATGCAATCTGATCCTAACACTGCTACTAATTCGGGTCACGACATTGTATGACATTTCAGAATTACAAGCGTCTGGTCCGTCATTCATAATTCAGCCGTCGTCCATTAGAGAATATCTGCGTCCATAATCCAAAGACCTATTCCATATTCCATATAACCGTATTAGCACCAAATTCAAAAAGACAATCATAGTATACATAAACATAGGCTTGTTTCCTGCAAGAGAGAAGCGGTCAACAGTTTTCAATGATGCTGGCAAGACATCATGATGTTCCAAAAATATCAAATCCGTATCGCTGATCAGTATTCTTAATCCATAATATTCGTTGTAAAGTCGTCATCTAAAGAATGATGTATCTCAGTCACGCTTTGATTGTGGATGTTCATATGAGTACCATGAGGATCTTGAAGTACATGGGTGCATACGGCCCCTAGCCCCGGGTTAAGCGGAATTAGACACAAGTTACGAAACGTAACGCCATAGATCTTGCACGCTGCGCTCGTATTTTGTTATCAGCATGCGATATGTATCGCCAAATTTGAGAAACTTTGAGTGGAGGCGCTTGGTGTTGTAGCCCTGTTTTATAGGTTTCTGCAACAGTGTTTTGTGACGCTGATTAAAATCGTCACATTTAACACAGGATCTAGCAAATGCTACTAGGTGTGATATGTATACGCCATATGCAGGTCCCACTGGAATATTACTGTCCAGAAAGGGGTAGTTTACGATGTCGAAAAGACGATTCGCACCAAACCGAACATTTTGTTTTGTTAGATTACGCTGTCATGCACAATATGTCCAAAGAAATGATGAAAAAATCATGCGATAAGATTGTGTCGGAACAACAGTTGCTACTTAAATTAAAACATTGGCAATGTTCGAAATAAATTTCAAACTACTTCTCCGATTAGTTCAAGTATTTTCGATCAACAGTCAACAGAGGTGAGAGAGCTATTTCGAAATACTGCGTCTGCGGAAATTGAGTGGAAATTTGTATACGGCAACGCTTTTTTTGGCGGGGGATGAAACAAACCTTCAGTAATATAAGATAAATCAGAGTTACCTCGTAACGAATACCATTATATAAGTGAGCAAAGTCTGAAAGAGACGTATCTTCATTAACAAAGACAGAGACACTGAAGGTCATCATTTGGGGGCCTGTGAATGCATCCATAATGTATGGGCACCATTGCAGGCCCGGACTGAGTCTTTAGGGAGCAAAATCAAATCCCCCCTCCCCACCCACTCTTCCGCTCAGTTTAATCCGACACTCCCCGCCATTGTTCTGTTCTGTATTGTTCGGTGGAGGCCTAATTTTGATAATTATAAAAATTCTGTTTCAGTCACTTTTTTTGCCATGCCTCACATAATACATATTCCAAGTGTCGATCAACAAGTGATACTACAATGTTTTGATGCAAGATGGTCAAAATCTGAAAATGTGACCTGGTTATGACACCTACATTCCTTGGGAGTATATTGTGGCGAAATAATGAAGCGATCATTGAACTGCACCCAATTCACTCTTTTTGAGGCAATTTCATACTCCAGGATCTATGTGGTCTGCTTTGGAATGTGGAATAACATATATATAGCCATTTTCTCAGTCCAAATCGGTTATGGAACGAGATCCAGCCTGGACAAATATATTCCATTCACTTAGGTTTGATAAACGAAGCAACTCTTGAAAATATAACCGAAATCAGGGAAACTTCACCCTGCACAACCATGGAGCATTGACCACATATCATGTAAATTTCATACTTGTCCGTACAATATTAACCGAGATCCAGCCCGGACAGGTCCCAATTAACAAAGATTTGAAGAAAAAAGAGCCATAACTCTTGAAAATACACTTGAAACGCAGAGAAGCACAACTACAGGGCACTGGCCACATATCCTGCAAATTTCATAATTGCCCATACAATATTAACAGAGATCCAGCACGGACAAGTCCCAATTCACAAAGATTTGAAGAAAAAGGGCCATAACTCTTGAAAATATACGCGAAACGTGGACAAACTTCACGCTGCACAACTACAGGGCTCTGACCACATATCCTGCAAATTTCATAATTGTCCATACAATATTAACCGAGATCCAGCCCGGACAAGTCCCAATTTACGGAGATTTCAGGAACAAAGGGCCATAACTCTTGAAAATATAAGCGAAACGGGGAGAAACTTTGAAATTTGCATGATATGTGTTCAGTGCCCCACAGTTGTGCAGCGTATACTTGTCCATACAATATTAACCAAGATCCAGCCCGGACAAGTTCCATTCACAGAGATTTCAGAAAAAGGGCCATAACTCTTGAAAATTATACCGGAACTCGGAAAAAACTCTTCGCTGCACAACTACGAGGCACTGCACAGCGCACAAATACATGTCACCGTAGTCACAGTGATGAGACAACTGACCGAACCTCCACAGGGTTTATGCGCTAAAGAAAAACAAGCTAAATATTTGGGGCCTTATGATGGCCAGATTTTGACAGGAAATAAAAAACAAATAGGCATAAAATGAACAAGAAATGCCCGCAATGGCGATAATGGAACCGACACGTCACGTACGCGTGCATCTACATATGCACGACGTGACTGCAGTTCGACAGTGCAGCCAGGGCACAACCTGTAACCATCTGGGTCATCTATATGCGGTAAGACTGACCCTGGGATCGTGTGTATCCATGTTCATCCTACTTTCGGCAACTGCAGGAGGGAATTGCCATAAATCAATACCACGTGACTTCGTCAGCCAATCAGCTAAAGTCTACCGACGTAACCCCAACATAACTCGCCATTTTCGAGTCATGTGATGAACTACTTGTTCAAAATTTCAGATTCACCACACCTCTTTTATGATACGAAAGTTATACATACCTATATATTTTGTAAGCTCTGGCAATATCTGTTTCAGAAGTGGTATGAAAACCTGTAATTTATAAGATTTCTCGGGTCTGTTCTCCGCCGGATGAAGGCCGAACAGAATCCGGTAAAGTACTGGATATCGCTCCGCGATAATGGAGACACACGATTCGCAAGCCATCTTATGGATGGCGAAGTGTACGCAAATGGCCAGGGCAGTACAGAGTGCAACACGAACTAGCGCGGAAAAATAAAACATATTCCTCAGTTGAAGGTTCGAAATTGGGGTCATCACATGAAAATGTCGCACCAAAGTTGATGAGAAAACATGAAAAACAACTTAATTGAACGACAGTGAACTCTTGGCAGTGAGTATTCATTAAGAATCGACAAAATCACATGATAACTCCGCAGGATCTCACCACCGTCGAAGCTCCACACAACAACAATCAATCACGACCGGTAAATCTAAATCTGGCTATAACTATTTGGGTAGACATGAACTTTATTTGAAATGAGAATATTCTTTGCAAAGACAAACACCGTGTGGAACCAGGGAGATCAGCGAGAAACCAGTGTGTCAGTCCTGCCCGAGTGCAGACAGCGAGACAAGCCAGACTCTACACAAGATCGATCGTGCTTTTCTGACGAAGAGAGCGGGGGGGGCTGACGGGTCGGCATGAAAATCGTTTATTTGAGATATAAAGGTAATAAAATTCTTGAGATCTGCTAGATGTCATCGTTACTTAGTGCAGGATATCCGACTGAAAGCGTTTGCAGCACGTGCAATTTGTTGACAGCAAAGTAGTCCGCGAGTGACGTCACAGTGAAAATAACCAGTGTTTCAGTGTATCTTCAGTCGAAAAAGCCAACAAAATCTGAATTATTTCAATGTTCTAAAAAATCAGTATAAAGTAGTACAACAGAAGTATATAATTTAAAGAAAATCACCTGTTTCTTGACGAATACCATAAATATTTCATCTCGTGGGCTTCGCCACTCGTGAAAATTCCAATTTTTTCACCCCACGCGATGAAATATTTATGGTATTCGTCAAGAAACAGGTGATATCTTCTATGTAGTTGATAATTCTCCAAAGGATAGCAAATGTGGGGTTGTAATTTAACGTCTTCAGCGAAGCCGCTGAATATTCAGCTGTCCACCGCGAGCCGACAGGAGTAGTATACAGCGCGCAAATCCGGGAAGATTGACCTTTGACCTCGGCCAAACCACTTTTAGTCGGAGGGGTGAAAGGTTGGTCAAAGGTCAATGAGTGCACTTGAGCATGTACTGACCTGTATCCTCTCATCCAAAGTATACAGGTGGCCCTCCGCAGTTTCGTAGTAATGGCCCCTCTCTAATTTCATAATACGATAGACTGCCCTTGTTCTGCTACATCATAATTCTTCTTGTCTTCTTAATAGCTTATATCTATAATGCCATCCTATTCAGCATTATCAACGCTGCAAACGAGTACGTACAAATCGAGTGCTGGCTTCGTCTACACGCTGATCGGGATCATGGAGTAAAGTTTGTCCTGCCTCAGTTATGCCCCTTGGGTGTGCCTAAAAATCGGGACTCATTTACGGGAAGAAAATCTGACAAAAAACGGTTAGGTTAACACCCCCTTTTTTTTGCCTTTTTAAGTTGAGACCGGACCAGGGAACGTGAGTAAGAAGTTTAATTGAAATCGCTCTTACAGATTTTTCTGGAAATTGAGCCGAATTTGACCATTTTTCGACATTTTTAAGGGTTTTTCTAGGAAAAATGAAGCAAGCATAGAGGAGAATGTTCGAGTTAAATTTTTCTATAACATAGCAGTGTTATATCTTAAAATAATAGTTTCATCATGCTCTTTCAGAAAATATGTACATATAAGTGATTTGGGTTGAAGGTTTTGCGACAACTGGTGGCCGAAAAACGGACCCATAGTCTATTCCATGCCGAATAAAAGAATCTCCGGAGTGCACCCACAGCGCGCAAATCCGGGAACATTGACCTTTGACCTCGGCCAAACCACTTTTAGTCGGGAGGGGTGAAAGGTTGGTCAAAGGTCAATGAGTGCACTTGAGCATGTACTGACCTGTATCCTCTCATCCAAAGTATACAGCGCGCAAATCCGGGAACATTGACCTTTGACCTCGGCCAAACCACTTTTGGTCGGGAGGGGTGAAAGGTTGGTCAAAGGTCAATGAGTGCACATGAGCATGTACTGACCTGTATCCCCTCATCCAAAGTATACAGCGCGCATATCCGGGAACATTGACCTTTGACCTCGGCCAAACCACTTTCAGTCGGGAGGGGTGCAAGATTGGTCAAAGGTCAATGACTGCACTTGAGTATGTACTGAACTGTATCCTCTCATCCAGAGTATACAGCTCGCACATCGAGGAACATTGACCTCAAAAATTTGCATATCACGTGACCTTTGACCTTTGCGTCAGCCAATCAGAAGCGAGTATTTTGACCTCGTCGTATGCATGTATTCCTCCGCGGGGAGTGCGCATGTGTATGGCGTCACTTCCGGTCTGCGTGAATCGGGCGTGACCTGGGACTATGGGATGCATGTACTGACTTGTATTTGGGGTTTTTCCATCACGGGGAGATCACGTCATAGTTCAAGGTCATATTGAATGATAGGAATGCATGTACTGACCTGTTCATCCGGGACTTGTTTACATTCTTGTAGAGGGCCTTACAGTCGGGTAATTCCGCATTGGTCATGAAGCTTAGAAGACAAGTACAACACACGGCTGGGTGTCCACACGGGGAAAAGGCGTACCCCGTCTCAGCGTCCTGGCATATGGTGCATGTGGATTTCCTTATCTCGCTATCCAGTCGGATGCGTAGTTTAGCCTTCTCCTCTTCCACTTCTTGAAGATGTTGTCTTAGCTGTACCAACTGAGTCACCTCGGGTGATGGTGTGGACTGCGTAGCCGTCGTTGTGGTAGCTGTCGGTGTGGTAGCCATCGTTGTGGTAGCAGGCGAAGCTGTAGTTGCTGATGGGCCCATGCTGCGTGTGTTTAACCACCCTGTTTGTGGCGTAGTCACACAGGACGTTTCTTTGGTGATCCACGGTGATGACGTTATCAAACTCGGCGTAGCAAATCACCTTAATTTTATGGGGTAGAGCTAAAGAGAAACGCAGTTCCAACCGTAAGTTTCTTTTCTTGAGCAAGGCCAGTTGATGATCGTGTTCCAAGGTAGGGGTGAGGTCGAAGGCGGACAAAGTGTACCCACGGGCAAAGTTTCGTCGAGTGATGGTATTTCCTTCGTCCTGATTGTTTTGTCCTGTGGCTGTAAACAGGTTCAGGCAGCTCCTCACATAGTGATGGTTACCAAAATCCGGTTGTAACGACCGGGCCGGGATTTGATGGCCGGCCACTTGCAGTGCCACAAAGTTGATGTTGAAATGTTGAAAGTGGAACGGATTCTCAACCAAGGCCCCATTGAAGCTGGTGTTGGTGACACACGCCAGGGTAAAACGTTTAGGCAGATCCCCTAGAAATAAATTTTCACGATTGGCCATCATCGTACCTGTTGGCACAGAGAACACCTTGGTCTGTACGCGTCGGACGGGGTACAGGGCTGGTTTTTTCGATAAGGCTTCCATGTGACTCTTCTATAATGATCTTGTAATGGGCGGGATCTCCACGGGCCATCAAGGCGAAAGTGGGTGGGGCACGGGTCAACCTGATCTTGATGTATACGCCGTTCATCATGTAGCGGTCTTGCAGGAACAGATCGGCGTGCAGTAGTCCCATCATATCGACGGACCTGCTACCGGCTGTAAACTGCCTGCGATGGCCGAACCCAGTATTGGCAATGGTGGTCACATCCATTGCTCCGGGCGTATCTCTGTAGTACAGTGGGGCTGACAAGTGTGTTTTTTGGGCATCTTCTCCGTACGACAACAGCGTCGCTCGGTACGGGTACGTATTGGTGAACGTACTGATGAGTTTATCGTTTAGACTGATATGCACCTGTTGGAACATCGAGTGCAGCCAGAGATTCACCGGGGCTACGACCGCGTCGGCCGCGATGTCCGTCCGGTCTCCGTTAACCACTTTGGCTTTCAAGTAAAAGAACGTGTGAGCTAAATCCAGGTAGGCCGTATCTTTGTTTTCAATGGTAAATTCAAGCGGTCCCGTTCCCGTCAGGCTAGCCAGGGGACGATGTTCTACCCAACGACCCTCGGCGACACTGGTCTGTGTGGAGGGAATAGTCCACAAATCCAATTCACTGTTGGTAGACGGACACGAGTCGGAGTGAATGAATACCATTATGCGAAGATATCTCTTCTTCTTCTTCTTCTTCTGTGGTGTGCGTCGTCGGTGTGTTGGCTGTCGAATGACTCTTCCCTGTGACGGCGGTTGTCATTTAAGGGATTTGGCCACCAAGACGCTGCCTGCTTCTTTAGCCCGTCGTTTCAAGGCTTGTCGGGCTTGCAGTCCACTGCGTACCGCTTGTTTGCCCACCGCTTTTACTCCACGTGTCACCAGAGGTAAGAACGTTTTGACGATGCTTCCCAGTATGTTTCCCCAGCCCGTGACCTCGTTGCCTGCATGCATCGCTAAAGACCGGACCTCCACCTCCCGTTTGTTTCTTGTAATAGTCGGCGTAGCTGGCCGTATAGCACTGCTAAGGCACGCACATTATACGAAGCGGGGAGAACGTGCTTGTCGGAAATGAAGTATCAGCACCACCGGGCGTCCCGTGTCATCACTTATATCTACCGTGATCGTGTTGATATCGGTGTGTCGTACGGGTAGGTAGAGTAGGTGGTTGAAACTCTGGGTGACTTGATCTCCATACTTATTTCTAATGGGGACCACCCGTAACAGAGGTGTGTTGACATCTTCCACAATGTGGTTGTCGACCACGTCCGAGTAGACGTAGAGGCCGTACATACCCACTTTCATATCCATCGCAATTTTGGCTCTGTCGGTGGATGGACCCGAGTAGGCGGGATGAGGGAGACCTAACATTTGCTGTAGGCTAGGACTGAGTTCGACACTCACGTTGGGGCTGATAAGGAGACAGGCCTTTTCGTTGTGTGTGTGTTGTAATTGAACTCCACATGATTCTTCAAGGGATAGGATTTGATGGGTTTTGAGGTATTCGTGATCACCCGTAGAGACTTATAATGCATCAGTGTTCTCAATCCTTCCATGAACTCTTTGGGGGTATCGTATTGGCCTTCGGGTAGGATCAGCCGGGTTACTTTGCCTTCGTAGGTCCCCTCGTACCACACGTCCGTATCTCGCACGTTGTACCACGAGTAAGTGTATTGAATGTCCACGAGTCCGCATTCCCATCGTCCAGGTAAATGCAACGGTTGCGGTAACTGGGTCACGTACTTGGCCAAGGTGTTGTCAGGAAACACATCGAGCGAACTGTTACTGGGCAACGTGAGGTAAAACATGACGACTGAGCTTTTCTGCTTCCGCTCCCGGCTTTAATAGGGTTCCCTAGTAGGGTTCCCAGGTCTTGGGGGCTTGTAGCAGCCGTCGTGATCGGCGCGGTGTGGCGGAATAGGGGTGAAAAGAACGTCCCCGCCGTGAGGGTGTTTTGGGAGGGTTCTGCGGGTCCCACTCACGTTCCCAGGTATGGGGGTGCATAGAGAGTGATTTCATCCAGGTCCAGCGTTGAGGATTCCCCACCAATTCTCGAGGGACGTGTGTGTCTTTCAACGCCCCAGCAAAGCACGCACCGTATCGTTGATCAGATCGGTGATATGAGACCCTGGGAACACTTGGTTTCGAATAAGCAGCTGCCCCTAGTCGGTCCAACCCATATGAGGATTCTGTTTCACCCGGTCCAACAATAAACGGGCCTTGGTCTTGAACGCCTTAGGGACACTGGCCAACACTTCATCTTCGAGCTGAGGTGAGGAGGAGGAGGAGGGTGGTGGTGGTGGTGTTGGTAGTGGTGGTGGTAGTGGTGATGGTGTGGGTGTTGAACTACCCCTATATTGATCCATAAACGTCTTGTACCGGTTCAGCGTCTGATGGTAGAGTTGAATTTTCTCGTGATCGGGCAGTCGGCGTTGAAGTATGCTATTCATCTCTTCACCGAGGGACTGCAGTTGTTGTACGGTGGCAGGGACAGGGTAAGGTGATTGCAACAGTCGAGGTTCGACCAGCATCATTTTTTTCCTATGTTCCATGTTAGCGTCGGTCCAGCGATGAGACACGTGAATGGATGCTGCCACCGTGGATCCATGCACACTAGTTATTTGGTGTTTTGGGCTAAGCGTTCAGAGGCCCACCACCGTTGTTGCGGATCACACTAAGGTTCGTAGTCCGGGGGGTACCGTTGCCGTGGTTATCGTGGTACAAGATCTGCTACAGGGTGACGTAGAGGAGGTGTCGGTGCGAGGGTCGGTGGTACCCTGCCGAATGCAGGTGTGGTGGGTCCCAGAGTTTCCCTCGTGATGTTCCGTGTAGGAGGGTCATTCTCAAGGAAAGGCGCAATTCGTGTCATTCGACCCAAATTTTCTTCTAACCAGTCTTATGGCTGAAAAAATTCAGATTGTTCGTAGTATTCATTTAGTAGAGTACGAATAACTTATTGCAAGCACTGTCCCAATTGATTTTTTCGGGTAAATTTTCACCAGAACCCTCAATTTAGGGTAAAATAGACCTGTCACTGGCTGTAGTGACCTACTTGATACCACGATAAAGTTGCCAGAAATTCTTTTGTTCTACATTATTCTACCTTTTTGGCAACCAGCTGCATCTGTTCTTTCAATATATGAATAAATTGTTTACAAGGGCAGATTATCTTGTGAAAATGGCATGGGCAAACGTCTGTAACTGGTTTTCGGGTCATTGGTGTTACTGTAACTGAAATCGGAGCCAAAAAGCGAACGCTTAAATTAGAAACAAAGATTTGCCACCAGGCGGCTTCTTTTCCAAGCGCGGGTAAACTTGAGATTCCATAAGAAGTGTTTTATGAAACTCTTTTCAGTATTTCAGTCATTTCTAGCTCCAAATTTTCAGCGTATGTTTATTACCGGTCACTGGTGTTACGTGTCAGGATCAACATGTAGTGGCTCCCGAGTAAAAATATTAACTGGTAATAAAGAAATGTGCGTATGAATTACAAAATCATTGTTCTTGGACCGTCACGACAATGTACGAGGGAGCAACAATTAATTTCTTCCAAAATGTCAGTGGTGTTACCTGTCAGTGGTGTTACTATTTGTAGGGTAACACCATTGACAATAATGATGATTTTGCTCCAAATTTCAGTACAACTTGAATTTACCTTTCTTCCAAATAATACTAAGTTAAGGAGTCTTGCCATATACGTGTTTTGCCCCTAGATCGCTTTCACTCACGGCTGCATTTTTGCCTCTATGAACAAATTGGTCACTGTTATTACACGAGGTCAGTGGTGTTACTCGAGATCACTGGTGTTACCGGGTTGTCACTGGTGTTACATTTCAGTTAGATAACTATTTGAAGAAGAAGAAGCAGTTTTATCAGAAGGCTTTTCATATACCTGTTTTGCCCCTGAATATTCTTCACTTGCAACTGCATTTTTGCGTCTATGAACAAATTAATCAGTGGTACGTGTTACACGAGGTCAGTGGTGTTACCGGATTGTCAGTGGTGTTACGGATGCAAAAATGGTCTAGAAATTGAGAAAAACTTGTTTAAATTGTCCCATATTTTGAAAAAGAAACAAACTCGATTAGTTTAAAGTCAGCATCAAGAATAAATAGGTTTTATTATACATGTACAGAATCTACATGAATGGTTGATACATGCGGTCCAATTGGCTGATTTGGGTGAGCTAAGTAGCATAATTAGGATATTAAAAACAAACTTGTTTTCCTAACTTCAATATTTTTTCATCATTAGTCATAGTTACATGCAATCTATTGCCTAGCATGTGTGTATCTTCCTGTTTCTGTCCTCTTAGTGCCCAATATACTGATCATTCGTGTGTAACACCACTGACAGGATTGAAGACAACTCCACCGTTAAGTGTTACGAAAAGTTTATTGTTCGGAATGTCTGCATTTATTGTACGCATTATAAAGAGTT